>SZWC01021934.1:21537-32048 GCA_023375785.1 Penium margaritaceum | reverse complement strand
CCCCCTAGTCCGCCACGTGCGCGCACCCTACCTGAAGAAGCCGATGGAGCCGATGGAGCAGATTGGAGCCGTCTGATCTTTGTTTCCCTGTTGTACCTGTGCGCACTGCAAGACCACGCGCTAGTCAGTCTTGAAAGCGTGCCTTAGAACCAGAAGTGTGAGCCCATAACCCTTTGTCAATGCCCCGGATAGCAACGGTCTAGAAAACCGGTCCCGATATGGGAGGCCGCCAACCACTCTTGGTATTGCAACCAAGATAACATATCACCCTCGAACGAGGGATCCACACTTCAGGTTTGTTTGGTTTGCAAACTCATGAAGTCTGCTTGTTGGTCTTCAGTGTCTACCTTTGGTTGGACACTCTGTGAGGAGTCGCAAAGGCAAGAACTATAAATGGACGCATGCAAGGTACATGCTTTTATGCTTGCTGAGCTTTGCTAAATCTTCAGCTTGTAGTGGCTCCATTGGAGCCAACCTCAACCTACAGTCCTACTTGGCGCGTCCTTAGACCGCCAAGTGTCATCATCAAGGCAGGCTCTAGTAAGCTTCCTAGAAGCTTCCTGTCCTAGTTTTGGCCGCAAAGAAAACTACGGCCGTCACGGGGTTTGAACCCGCGACCTCTCATTCGAGACTCCGAATCCTATTCAACAAAGCCAAAAAGGTATGGTTCCTATGATAAGCCACAAGGGACATACCCATTATTGGCAGTGCATTCCTAGCCCATCTTAGAACAGACCAAGGGGACACACTCCATAGAGCAGTGCATGCCTTGTCTGTATAAGTAGCTAGCCAGCAAGGCAATGGACAAGGTGCATACTATTTCAACAGATACTGATACAGATATAGATGCAGATATAGATACAGATACAAATATGGATACAGATACAGACACATGTACATATATAGATACAGATATAGATACAGATACAGATACATGTACAGATACAGATACAGATATAGATACAGAACCAAATACAGATACAGATACAGATACAGATACAGATACAGATACAGATACAGATACAGATACAGATACAGATACAGATACAGATATAGATACACAAAGAGATACATGTACAGATACAGATACAGATACAGATACAGATACAGATACAGATACAGATACAGATACAGATACAGATACAGATACAGATATAGATACACAAAGAGATACATGTACAGATATGGATAAAGATGCCGATATCAATATAGATATAGACAAAGAAACATATACAGATACAAATACGTATACAGATACCAATACGGATACATATACAAACATGGATACAGATGCACATACAAATACAAATACACATACAAATCCAGAGACGCATACAAACATAGAAACAGAAAGAGATACAAATACATATATAGAAATGGATAGAGATACAGATATAGATATAGACACAGATACAAATGCAGATACAGATACAAATACAGATAAAGAACGATATACAAGTATACATACAAATAGAGATAGAGATAGAGATAGAGATATAGATATAGATATAGATACAGATTCAAATACAAGTATAGATATAGATACAGATATAATTACAGATACAAATACATTTACAGATACATATACGGATACGGATACAAATACAGATACTGATACATCTACTTATACTAACACAAATACAGATACAGATAGAAGTACATATACAGATACAAATACAAATATAGATATAGATATAGATATAGACACGAATAAAAATACAAATACAGATACAGATATAGATATAGATACAGATACAGATACAGATACATATACAGATACAGATACAAATACGGATACAGATACAGATACAGATATAGATATAGATACAGATACAAATATAGATACAGATACAGATACAGACACACATACAGACATAGATACAGATACAAATATAAATATAGATACAGATCGAGATACAGATAAAGATACAAATACAGATATAGATACAGATAGAGATAAAGATATAGATACAGATACAGATACAGAAATTGATGCATAAACAGATACAAATAAGGATATAGATACAGAGACGGATACAGATACATATATAGATACAAATATAGATACAGATACAGATACGGATACAGATACAGATACAGATACAAATACAAATACATATACAGATATAGATATAGATATAGATACAGATACAGATAGAGATACAGATTCATATACAGATACAGGTACAAATACAGATAAAGATTCAAATACATATATAGATACAGATATAGATATAGATACAAGTATAGATATAGATACAAGTATAGATATAGATACAAGTATAGATATAGATACAAGTATAGATATAGATACAAGTATAGATATAGATACAAGTATAGATATAGATACAAGTATAGATATAGATACAAGTATAGATATAGATACAAGTATAGATATAGATACAAGTATAGATATAGATACAAGTATAGATATAGATACAAGTATAGATATAGATACAAGTATAGATATAGATACAAGTATAGATATAGATACAAGTATAGATATAGATACAAGTATAGATATAGATACAAGTATAGATATAGATACAAGTATAGATATAGATACAAGTATAGATATAGATACAAGTATAGATATAGATACAAGTATAGATATAGATACAAGTATAGATATAGATACAAGTATAGATATAGATACAAGTATAGATATAGATACAAGTATAGATATAGATACAAGTATAGATATAGATACAAGTATAGATATAGATACAAGTATAGATATAGATACAAGTATAGATATAGATACAAGTATAGATATAGATACAAGTATAGATATAGATACAAGTATAGATATAGATACAAGTATAGATATAGATACAAGTATAGATATAGATACAAGTATAGATATAGATACAAGTATAGATATAGATACAAGTATAGATATAGATACAAGTATAGATATAGATACAAGTATAGATATAGATACAAGTATAGATATAGATACAAGTATAGATATAGATACAAGTATAGATATAGATACAAGTATAGATATAGATACAAGTATAGATATAGATACAAGTATAGATATAGATACAAGTATAGATATAGATACAAGTATAGATATAGATACAAGTATAGATATAGATACAAGTATAGATATAGATACAAGTATAGATATAGATACAAGTATAGATATAGATACAAGTATAGATATAGATACAAGTATAGATATAGATACAAGTATAGATATAGATACAAGTATAGATATAGATACAAGTATAGATATAGATACAAGTATAGATATAGATACAAGTATAGATATAGATACAAGTATAGATATAGATACAAGTATAGATATAGATACAAGTATAGATATAGATACAAGTATAGATATAGATACAAGTATAGATATAGATACAGATACACATACACATACAAATAGATATACAAATAGAGATACTCATATAGATTTAGATACATATATAGTTAGAGATATAGATACAGGTACAAATATAGATATAGATACAAGTATAGATACAGATATAAATACAAGTAAAGATACAGATATGGACATAGATATAGATATAGATACAGATATAGATAAAGATACAGATACAGATACATATACAAATACATATACATATACAGATACAGATACAGTCATGGAAAAAGATGCAGATACAGATATAGATATAGAAACTGGTAAGGAAACAAATACAGATAAAGATACAGATACAAATACACATAGACATACAGATACAGATACAGATACAGAACAGATACAGATACAGATTCAGATACAGATACAGATACAGATATAGATACAGATACAAATAGAGATACACATACAGAAAAAGATACAGATACAGATTCAAGTATAGATACAGACACAGATACCGATACAGATACAGATACAAATATAGATATAGATACAAGAATCGATACAGATAGAGAACAGGTACGGATATAGATACATAAACAGATACAGAAAAAGATACAGATACAGATACCGATACAGATACAGATATAGATACAAATACAGATACAGATACAGAGATAGATAAAGATACAATTACGGATAGAGATAGGGATATAGACATGGAAACAGATAGAGATTCTCATACTCATAGATATAGATAGATATAGAAATATATATATGGATACAAAAAGAGATATAGATAGAGATACAGATATAGATATAGATACAGATACACATACCAATACAGACCCCGATATAGATATAGATACAGTTACATATATAGATACAGATACAGAGAAAGATACATATACTGATAGAGATACATATATAGACACAGATGCGAATACATATACGGGTATAGATACAGATTCGAATAGAAGTATAGATACATCTACAGATACAGATACAGATGCAGATACAGATCCAGATACAAATACAGAGACACATACAGATACAGATACAGATATAGATAAAGATACAAATACATATACAGATACAGATACAGATACAGATTAAAATAGAGATACAATACAGATACAGAGATAGATAAAGATACAATTACGGATAGAGATAGGGATATAGACATGGAAACAGATAGAGATTCTCATACTCATAGATATAGATAGATATAGAAATATATATATGGATACAAAAAGAGATATAGATAGAGATACAGATATAGATATAGATACAGATACACATACAAATACAGACCCCGATATAGATATAGATACAGTTACATATATAGATACAGATACAGAGAAAGATACATATACTGATAGAGATACATATATAGACACAGATGCGAATACATATACGGGTATAGATACAGATACGAATAGAAGTATAGATACATCTACAGATATCGATACAGATGCAGATATAGATCCAGATGCTAATACAGAGACACATACAGATACAGATACAGATATAGATAAAGATACAAATACATATACAGATACAGATACAGATACAGATTAAAATAGAGATACAATACAGATACAGATACAAATACAGAGACACATACAGATACAGATACAGATATAGATAAAGATACAAATACATATACAGATACAGATACAGATACAGATTAAAATAGAGATACAATACAGATACAGATACTGATGTAGATACAGATACGGCTACAGATACAGATACAAATGCAGATATAGATGGAGATACAGATACACATATAGAGACAGATATAGATACAGATAAAGATACCGATATAGATAGAGATATAGATACAGATACGGATATAGATACAGGTACAGAAACAAGTACAGATACAAATATACATACAGATACAGATATAGATACAGATATAGATACATATACAGATACACATAAAGAAACATATACAGATATAGATATAGATATATGTACAGATACAGATACAAATATACATACAGATACAGATATAGATACAGATATAGATACATATACAGATACACATAAAGAAACATATACAGATATAGATATAGATATATGTACAGATACAGATACAAATACAAAAACAGATACAGATACACATTCAAATACTGATATAGATACAGATACTCATATAGATTTAGATTCAGATACAAATACTCATACATATTTTGATACAGATATAGTTATAGATATAAATACAAATATAGATATAGATGAAAATACAAAAACAGACACAGATATAAATGCAGATAGACATATAGATATAGATATAGATATAGATACAGATACGGATATAGATACAGGTACAGAAACAAGTACAGATACAAATATACATACAGATACAGATATAGATACAGATATAGATACATATACAGATACACATAAAGAAACATATACAGATATAGATATAGATATATGTACAGATACAGATACAAATACAAAACAGATACAGATACACATTCAAATACTGATATAGATACAGATACTCATATAGATTTAGATTCAGATACAAATACTCATAGAGATTTTGATACAGATATAGTTATAGATATAAATACAAATATAGATATAGATGAAAATACAAATACAGACACAGATATAAATGCAGATAGACATATAGATATAGATATAGATATAGATACAGATACAGATACAGATATCGTTGTAGATACAGATATACATAGAAGAAAAGATACAAATACAAATACACATACATATACAGATGCAAATACAGATACAGATACTAATAATGATACTCATACATATAGATAGAGATAGAGATATCGATATAGATACAAATACAGCTATAAATACATATACATATACATATATTGATCCAGAAATACATACAAATACAGACACAAATACAGATATAGATACACATACATATACAGATACAAATACAGATATAGATACAGATACAGATATAGATACAAATACAGACACAAATACAGATATAGATACACATACATATACAGATACAAATACAGATATAGATACAGATACAGATATAGATACACATACATATTCAGATATAGATACAGATACAGATAAAGATACAGATATAGATACAAACACAGATACGGATCCAGATACAGATACAAAAAGAGGTAAAGATACAGATACAGATATAGATAGTGATACAGATACAGATACAAATATAGATAAAGATACAGATACAGATATAGATACAGATACAAATACAGATACAGATACAGATACAGATACAGATACAGATACAGATACAGATACAGATACAGATACAGATACAGATATAGATACAAATACAGATACAGATATAGATACAGATACATATGCACATAAAGATACATATATAGATACAGATACAGATACAGATACAGATACAGATACAGATACAGATATAGATACAAATACAGATACAGATATAGATACAGATACATATGCACATAAAGATACATATATAGATACAGAAACATATAAAGATACACATACAGATAAAGATACAGATAAAGATACGGATACAGATACAGATAGTGTGGTAGTCGTCCCCATCGAATGGGGGAATCTTGAAGTTTCCATCCTGAACTGTGGCCATGGTTGCCACAGATAATGAATCTGATTTGTCACTGTTGTTCGGATGTCATGAGATGTCAATCTGCACTGAGGAGATTTCAACTGATACTGTTGAATCTTGAAATACGCAGCCCTGCTCTGATACCAAATGTAAAAAATTGCAACCCAGGAATATCTTCTGCTTTCATGCAACAACAGATATTCACAACTTATAGCACCCAAGTAGTGCAGTGGAGAATACCAGCTCCACCTATCTCACACTTTCATCCCTCTTCCAGACATTCACTCAGTAAAAATGCACTGAGAGTCAAGAGGGGACTTTGCTGAATCCAGAGCTTCAAATCTCACTTGAAATGGTCAATAAACGAGTACAAACGAAGCTAAAGAAGTCTAACATGCAAGACTGGACTAAGTACTAGTTCTACCTCCTACGTTCTGTCCCTGGTCCCTGCACTTGGTAATCTAGAAGAAATGCTAAGTCTTGCGAGGTGTCTTGTGAGGGGAGAAGTCCCTGTCCTCCTCATTTTTGTCTTGGCTCATGCCGTTGTGACAGATCGCGCGATCCTCGCGCGTCCTCGCTCGGCCCCTGTCCTCCTCCCTCTGCTCCAGTCCGGACATCGATCGACGGTGTGGGTCGATCGAGGCGATCGATCTGCCACATCGTCGATCGATGGTCCACGTCCTCATCCTTCGCCCTTGTCGCTCGCTGATCAGACCTCCAAAGCCACTTCTGTGATTTGCGCAATTAGTGCCGGAATAACTAGCGCACGTTCCGATGATATGAGCATCAAGCTGTGGCCGGGCTAGGATAAGTGGGACACCCAAGCGGGTCAGCCCACAATCTCTCACCGGACCCCGCTCCCATAGGAATAGACAAAATAGGATAGGTAGAAGGTTAGGAGAGATGCTGGCCACCTCTCTCCTAGCCTTCTTGCTTTGGCTGTTTTAATTTTCTTTTGTTGGACTTCAGTCAGTAGACCTTGACAACATAACAAGAAGTACAAGTCAGCAGACAAGACATGATTTTTAACAAAAGGTGGATGTAGAAACTGCTGGAGTAGGCGACAGTGATGCAGATGCTGAATTAGAGCATGGTGCAAACATGTGGGTAAGAGGAGAAAAATTAGCAGGAGACAGAAAAGATGTTGCAAGAGAAGCTTGAGCGGGTTCCAACTCTGACGTGAAGCACAATCCTGCGGATGACCTGGGAATCGCAGTGGCTGAAGTTGATTGCAGATTTGTTGAGGAGATTGAATCTGGCTGACTCAAATCTGATGGTTGAGTTGCTGAGGTTAAAGTGGAGACTGAAATATTGGCTTGAGTTGCTGAAGGTGCTGGAGTTGCTATTGCTGCTGAATCAGATGTTTCTGAAACTGATGAGGCAAGTGAAGCAGTTGGTGCCAGAGTGCAGTCAGGGCATGAGAATTGAGTTGATGTTTGGGTTGAGAAGGCGACTTCGTCAAGCTCAAAGTTCCCGCAGGGGATGAAGGATTTTGGTGGATGAAGTCCCCAGAAATCCCAAGCGTAATTGTCGTCACATTGAGGATGCATCTTCCTTCTCCGAGGCCTAGACAAGTGGACTGTCAATCAATTCTGTACATTGGACTTCCGGGGCTGAAGAAGGCTCTTGTTTTGCGCCAGACTGTGTTAGTGATAGTTTGCTGCACGGTTTGCATGCCGATGTTGAGCTTTTTTAAGTCAAGGCGGCTGGCAGCAAGGCTGCTTTGCCGGCTGATGTAGCAGACTGTTGCGGCTGCTGTGAACAAGCACCACTGTTTCCGCTTCTACTGCTGCTGATATTGGTGCTGACGCTTTCACCTCTGCTGCCGCTTTTGGATGATAGTGCTGCTGTAGTTTTTGCATTTTGTCCCTGTTGAAGCCGTTGTTTCTTGCGTTTGATTTTAAGCAGAGGACAGAAGTGTCTGACATGCCCGTAGCTATGGCACTTCCAGCATGTGCCTTGGAAGTGGGTCTGCCGCTTTCCACTCCATGTGCTGCTCAAGATAGGTGACTGCACTGTTCTTGAGGTACCTTGAAACCCATTTGGTTTAAGCGCTGAGTCCAAAGGTCCAGTGAAACCAAGCTCATGCTTGTCAGCACGTATAACGTCACTGATGAGCAGTTGAGGATCCAAAGAGTCTTCATGCTCTGTATAAGGATAACTCTGGCTCTCGAGTTCAGAGAAACGTCAAATGTATGTGTCTCGGCCAGCACCATGAAGACAATCTGGCAATGACTGAAGGCGAGTAAGGGCAAAATCTCTGGGCGAAATGTAGACACCAAGGTCGTCCAGTTGACTAGCAGTTGTCTTGAGAAACAGTATGTGATCTGATATATGCTGATTTCTTTTCAACCGGGCGTAATTGAATTGCTGCCTGAGCTCTTCAATCATGACGGGGTCTGTTTTGAGCGTGTAGTCTCTCAACGCTTTCCATGCCACCTGGGGATCATCAAACGGGTTGTCTTCATAAAGTAGGATTCTGTGCTTTAGAGACATATGCTGTCCAATCAAGGAGAATGCAAGATTTTGTCTCCTCCTGTGCTCTTGTAATGGTAAATTGTTGGGGTAGTTTGACTGAGATTCCACCACGCTCCAGACATCTTGAGACATCAGCAGCAGTTTCATCGAAAACGCCCGTTGATGATAGGATTCCCCATCAAAGATAGGAACATCAGAAAATCTTGTCATTTCCTCAACTCTCCACTCCATGATGCTTGAAACAGACTGCTTCTGCTCTAATAGATTCAAAGGCAGTACTCAAAGAGCTAAATTCTGAGTCTTAAAGCACCAAACCACCAGATTGATTCACTCCCAGCGCCCTCCAGAAGACCAGAAGCCACAGTGGCAGCCCGTACCAGCCACAGTAAGCAAGCTTCAGAAAACGAAGTGGCTGGCTCACTTCCAACGGCGCGAAGATTCAATTCTGCCAGCAGAGGTCGTGGGCACGACCTCCTGAACCTCCTCCTCCTCCCAGACGTCTGAGAGGTGAATTCAAGATGACGCGTTGGCCCCTGCTCTGATACCAATTGTTGTTTTCCAGGATCAAGCCATTGGCAATCGCTCTTGAATTTCTTGCACGTCAAACCAAGCACCACCAAGTACGTCTGAGAATCATCCAGTAAAGTCTTGAACTCCAGGTGCTGGTTACAAGAATGGGACTAGCATGTGCAAGTGTACCAAGGAACAGTTAGAAGACTCCAAGTCTAGTTCTACGCTATATGAATGTGTTTCTGCATGTGTGAGATTGGTGAGGTTGTTGGCGAGCTCCACTGCCGGTGCTGGTGATCTCTGTGGAGCAGAGATCACCAGCGCCGAGCTGGTGTGTGCTTGTTCTGACTGCTTAATATTGGACGGATGAGATCTGACCGTCATTTCTTGATATTGCTGCACCGTAGATTTGTTGGACGGAGATCGATTTCCACATCAATCTCCGTCCATCGATCAACCTGCCGTTTTCCCAAAGTTGACTGGCGGTCAATTCCACCTTGTTGCTGCTGTTAGAGGTAAAGGTACAGATAGAGATTGAGAAAGAGATAGAGGTATAGATAGACATAGAGATAGAGATAGAGATAGAGATAGAGGTAG
>SZWC01021934.1:3343-14157 GCA_023375785.1 Penium margaritaceum | reverse complement strand
CAAAGTTGACTGGCGGTCAATTCCACCTTGTTGCTGCTGTTAGAGGTAAAGGTACAGATAGAGATTGAGAAAGAGATAGAGGTATAGATAGACATAGAGATAGAGATAGAGATAGAGATAGAGGTAGAGATAGAGATAGAGATAGAGATAGAGATAGAGATAGATATAAAGATAGAGATAGAGATATAGATAGAGATAGAGATAGAGATAGAGATAGAGATAGAGATAGAGATAGAGATAGAGATAAGAGATAAGAGATAGAGATAGAGATAGAGATATAGATAGAGATAGAGATAGAGATAGAGATAGAGATAGCGATAGAGATAGAGATAGAGATAGAGATAGAGATAGAGATAGAGATAGAGATAGAGATAGAGATAGAGATAGAGATAGAGATAGAGATAGAGATAGAGATAGAGATAGAGATAGACATAGATATAGAGTTAGAGATAGATATAGAGATAGAGATAGAGATAGAGATAGAGATAGAGATAGAGACAGAGATAGATATAGAGATAGAGATAAGAGATAAGAGATAGAGATAGAGATTTTGTTTGGGTGGAAAGGTGGACGGCACCATGGTACTTCACTGCCATTTTATGTTAGAATTAGCAACCATTTCCTTTATTCAAAGGATGCACTAAAACTCTGTTCCTGATGGGAAGGGTGAGTTAAGACATGCAAAAATGTTTCTAGGGTATCATTCAGGGGGAAGTTTTAGAGCAAATATGGAAGGTGCATGGAATGAACAAGGCAGAGTGCAGGAGTTACTGGTGGAAGTAGCCATCATGAAGGGCTGGATCCTAACAGCTTGATAAGTCAGAAACAAGTTTGGCCATTGAGTTTGCTTGTCAAGACAACAAGCCTCGTAAAGCCACAGCAATGGAGGGGGTCGGCATCTCAGAGCAGCAGAGCAGCGGACAGTTTGACAGTGAAGAGTGAAGGGGGCGGGGGGGGGGGGGGTGATGCGGAGACAAACAAGAAATTCCGGAGTCAGAGATGATGGAGCATACTGGTTATGGGCAAGGGGCCTTATTCAATGCTCTACTCTAACATGAATGACGGACTGACTGATATAGATCCTCATCGAGGTAGGTAGGGATGGACAGAACCTAGGGATGCAACGGAGGGATGCAAACGAGGCCTGCGGACGGTACGGCATGAGCCAACTCATCGCTCGAGCCGCACAGTTGTCCAGCAATTGCAGCGAGTAGACAGTTCCGAGATAGTCTAGTCACCTCTTTCATTGTCGGTTGGGGCTTGATCCTGGACCTGACAATAAACAATCACAATTTGAGTGGTAGGGTCCACGCCAAAATTGCTCGAGGTGGGAACACAGTAGGTTTTATTTTTTCTAAACACTTTGCAAAGCGTTTTAGAAAAAACGCTCGAGCTCAGGCTCTCTGTCCGTGGGTTCAGAGAAGCTTTCAACATGAGGGGTCTGCGCCCGAGTAAGATTGGGCCAGAGGTAAGCCGCAGTCTAGCAACTGTCAGTTTCTCCGGCCGTTGCGTGTGTTGGACTTGAGAGAAGAGAGGGAGCAGGAACTTGTGGGGGTAGCCACGGGCCCGAAGCCGGGAGAAGAGGAGCTCCTTGATCTTTAGGAACTCCGTGGCTGAAAAGGTCCTTAAGAGGTACCTTTGAAGGTTTGCTGTCACAAAAGCCCGAAGGCAGTTCCGTGGATGGTAACTGCTGAACGGCAGGTACAGGTAAGTATTCATCGGTTTCTGGAACGTATTCACGTTTAGGATCCGGTCAGACTTGAACCTTTGACCTTTGTAAAGATGGAGATCAAGGAAAGCAGCAGTGGAGGAAGAGATCTCCCATTTCAATTTGATGTTGCTATCCAGGTTGTTGAAGGTAGAGAGATAGGAGTTGAGGCTAGCTGAATCCCTGGCCCAGAGAAGCAGGCCGTCATCAATATACCTGCGGTGTAGCAGAGCTTGGACCCCTGTTTGCTGCTGCAACTCGAGGTCCAGGTAACTCATGAAAAGCATCGCAAAGGCTGGGGCCACAGGGGTGCCCATGGCCGTGCCTTTGACCTGCTTGAAGACTTCTCCCATAAACTCCATGTAGGAGTTACGCATAACCCAAGACAGTAGCCAAATGATGGCGGGTGTGCGTGGGTGTCTGGCCCTCATGAGGAGCTCTTCAATGCAGCTGATGGCCCTGATGATGGGGATGCTAGGGTACAAGGAGATGACATCATATGTTGCCAAAATGACCCCTGGATGCAGTTGCAACTCATCTAACGCAAGGAGCAAACTGAGACTATCCTTGAGAAAGGTGGGTTGCTGTTTGACAACGGGGTGGAGTTTTGAGTCCAACCATCTTGATGCATTCGTTGTGATCCATTCAACGGAGGCAGCAATGGGGCGTCCCACTGGGGGATTCTTGTGGACCTTCAGGATGGTGTTGAAGGCTGCTGGCCGCCACCCTTTGTCTGGTTTCTGTAGGAAAAAATCCTAGATGGAGGGGGGACAGCAGTCCAGAATTCTCGAAAAGCTCCTTGATAGCCATCAAGTCATCCAGAATCCGTTGTTGGTCGGCGTTGGCCCTGCAGTAGGTGTTTTCATCATTGAGATGACTGAGGCAGTCGGAGATGTACCTTCCTCTGTCCAAGATGACAATGCCCAGGTTCTTGTCGGCTGCCTTGATGACGATGGAGCTGTCGTCCATCAGGTTGCACAGGGCAGTCGGCAAATTCTTGGGCAAGGATCTTCTTCTTGGAGGAGTTGTGGAGGCATACATGTCCAAGATCTCAGTGATGAGTCCGTGCATCTCATCCTCAACTTCTCTTGGTGCCGGAGGCGGCTGCCAGGAGGGGTTGGGTACACGTAACTTTGGGATCTCATTGTCAGTATTCTCTCGGAAGAACTAGGCTAGTCTGACTTTCCTAAACAGATCCTTGAATCTTGGTAAGATGTCAGAAAGGAGGCAGGGCTTAGGCTGGAAGACGTAGTTCAGACCAAGGCCAAGAAGGGTGAGCTCGTCGTGAGAAAGGGGGTGGGAGGAGAGTTTGTGGATGCCTCTGTTCGTGATCCGGTTGTTGATTTGCGAGGGGGTCATCCGGCTGAACAGCTCCAGAGCAATCTCATGTTGAGATTGCTCTAGGATCTTGTAGCGAGTCCGGGGCCGGACCTGAGCAGTCCGTTTTTTTGCACGTCCGTAAATGGTTAGTGTCCTCTCCTTCTTCCACGCCCGTTACGACGAGTCTGGTTGGTCTGATTAGTCCGGTTGGACTGGTTCCTGGCAGCAGCAGCAGCAGGAACAGCAGCAGCAACAGCAGTAGCAGCAGCTTGGTGTTGGGTCTTGATGTAAGCGTTGTGGAGCTCCATCATTTTGGCTGCCCACTCTGCTTCGACGTCCGGTAGGTGCCCACCATGGAGTGGGGGACAGGCGATTTTGCAGGAATTCGCCACCTCACCATTTTCTTGGATCATGGTGAGTTTGTTGATGACGTGGTCCAGCTTGGTGAGCTGTTTGAGGTAGGCAAGGGCCTCTTCCTCGTACTTCTTGGCCATTTCTGCAAATTCTTTGGGTGCAGATCCCGCGTCTATCCCGATGGAGACGAGGCCAGGAAAGGGGGGAGAGGAAGGAACTGCGCTTGAGGACTGCAGGTTACCTTGAGCTGGGGTAGGGGTGCCGACGGTTGAGGTGTTCGCCGTTGAAGCTCTGGCGGCGGAAGCTGTTGCTGCTGCTGCCGCAGCTGAAGTGACGACGGCGGCGGCTTGACCTACGTGGGCCTCTTGCAAAGAAGCAATGGCAGTGGCCTCCTTGGAAGGCACAACTTCCATATCGGCGTCAGGTTCGAAAGATTCCTTGACAACGAGCATGTTGCTGACGTCTTTGCTGACGTTGACTGCAACCGTGCTTACACTTGTCTTGTTCACAGGATCAGTTGCCGTCCTCTAGCACGGGGTAAGTAGAGTGTCGAGTAGAGTTGAGTCGGGTTGAGAGTAGATAGGTGGAGTGTTTTCCGTGTTGTCTTGGGCTCTGTCTCGTGAGGCTGAGTTGACTACAACAGCGATGGAGGGGGTAGGCATCTCAGAGCAGCAGAGCAGCAGATAGTTGGAGAGTGAAGAGTGAAGAGCGGGGGGGGGGGGGGGGGGGGGGGGGGGGGGGTTCTGTCTGTCCCTACCTACCTCGATGTAAAGATAAACGAGAAAGTCCGGAGTCACCGAGGGATGCAATCGAAGCCTGCGGATGGTATAGCATGAGCCAGCTCATCGCTCGAGCCGCACAGCTGTCCAGCAATCGCAGCGAGCAGACGGTTCCAAGGTAGTCTAGTCACCTTTTTTATTGTCGGTCGGGGCTTGATCCTGGACCTGACAATAGACGATCACAATTTGCATGGTAGGGTCCACGCCAAAGTTACTTGGGATGGGAACACAACAGGTTTTGTTTTTTCTGAACGCTTTGTAAAGCATTATAGAAAAAACAAATCATACTGATATGCCAGGCATGGAGGGCGACTCCCCCGAGTACGAGATTTGTGTGCTTCAGGAGCATCTTTGCCAACTTTGGACGAGCTCTCGGCCCCCACACACATCTTGCTTTCCCGAGATTCGATCGTTGCTTGACCTCCACCCAAGCGACTTCCCTTTTCCCGGCGTCTTTCCCGTCCCTCGTCCTTCCCAGCCTGTGGTTGCTCTCCCTACGGAGCGGCAACCCGAGGACTCCAAGACACCGCCCCCACGATATGTCAGCGAGGACGGTTTTGACTGCTGGGAGATCCTCTTCCAGGTTTGGGCCACTTCAGAGAGCGTGTGGTCCTACTACCAAAGTCCATATCAGAGTACACATCAAGCACAGGTGCCGACAGCAGGTAGGGCGTTGCACGGATTTCTCTACACCATGCCGCGGGAGACAGTCCTCAACTTCCGCTCGTTCTTTGGCGAGGCGGGCACAGGCACCGGCACTGATCCACGCGGGGACTGGGACCTAGAATCATCCGTTCTTGCTGCACAGAGGCAAGCCACCCGCACTGCGCACATTCGTGCCTTTCACTCCCTTCGCGAGGGGCCTGCCAAGCCTGCAACCGACTACTGGCGATTCGTCATGCGCATCTATACGCGCCTTGGGACCTCAGGAGGTACACAGCTGTGGGTGCTCCGTAGGATCATGCTCGGAGTTTTCCTTGAGCACACAGACATCTTCACGATGTACAGCGACACCGTGCTTGAGCCTTTTTCGGCCTCACTACAGCTTCTTTCCTGGGCGCACCAGCTCTTTCTCTAGGTGACTTCAGCTCGTGAGGCAGCCGTGGCTCATCAGGATACCTCCATTGCTACAGCATTCGTTGCATCACCACCTACACCCCTCCTACAGACTCCATCTCCATCCTCTGTCACGTCCTCCTCCTCCCCTTCCACCCTGATCACACCGACTCAGACACAGGGTGTCGCGGCAGCAACACCGGGGAAGAAGGGACGACGGAGGCGTGGCTCGAGCAAGCAGCAGTCAAAGCAGCAGTCGTCCTCTGTCTGTAGCAGTGGACGCTCCGTTCACTACTACAACTATGGTGGCGCCCATCACTACACCGAGTGCCAACAGCCGTTCGACTAGGCGCGGATCAGTCGTGGGCTCCACGCTACCCACGCACTACGGTTGACGTCAAGCAACACATCCTCCGGGCGTACAGCGACCACGACCGCAGCAGTTCTCGCTTCACCACCGGTGATCATTCGCGACCCAAACCCACGAGAACGCACCATCAACGAGCTCCGACACCTTCTGGCGCTTCGCTTTGAAGGAGGTGCGAGCGTGTTGTCATAGCCGGTTGGTTCACAGACTGTCTATTCGTTTGTTCTTGTGGCTTGGAATGACTCGTGTGGGGGGGGGGGCACAGTCGGCATGTGATGACGATAGGCCTGACTATACGGGTTGGATTCATGAGTCTCACCTTTGTGCCCTTTGTCGTTCCTCCCCACTTGCTGCCTAGCGTCCGTCTGAGGTGGAGTGTTCCATTGCTCGTTGTGTAGTGACGTCCTCTAGTTGTGATTCCGATGGCACTTGGATCATCGATTCCGGTGCCACTCATCACATGACGTGTCGTCGTAGTGATTTTGTTGTTCTCGGCCCTGTTGCGTTTGTTCGTTCCGTCCGTACAGGCTCTCGTCAGTCCTTGCCAGTCCAGGGTGTTGGGGTGGTATTTTTCGATGGTCCGTCTAGCCCCCTGTATCTTTCTGAGGTGTTGTTTGTGCCTGACCTTGAGCTCAGTTTGCTTTCCGTACATGCTTGCACACTGATGGGACTCTCTGTGGAGCACACTACAGAGTCCGCGACTGTGGCTGTCATTGACACTGGTAGCATTGTTCTTTGTGCCTCTGTTGTGGATGACCTATATCGTGTCTCTCGGACTTCTGCTCCTTGCTCCCCCTTCCCTTCCGCTCGTCTTTTTGTCACTGGTGTTCTGTCTCTTGAGCACAAGTGATTGCTTCATCGTCGCCTGTGTCATGTAGGCTCGAAAACTGTGTCAAAGCTCATTCAGGCACAGCCCACCCTCGAACTTGATGAGGCTTCTTTCGAGAAGCTTCCCAAGAATGACTATCTCTTCTATGCTCAGGGTAAGATGCATCGTTGCACCTACCCTGACTCCCATTCACGCGCACTTTGCCCTCTCGAGTTAGCTCATTGGGAACCTCTTCGTCCCCTTCCTTTCGAGTCTCTGTCTGGTCGGGGTCGATACGTCCTAACCCTGACTGATGACTTCACCCGGATGCGGTGGGTCTGCAGCCTGTGCAGAAGAGCGACGCCGCTCTCACTGCTTGCCTCTGGCTAGTGATGGCTGAGTGTTAGTCCCACCACACGTTGCACACCTTCTGTTAAGATCGCTGCGGCGAGTATCTTGGCGAGATGGATAGCTTCTTTGCCGAGCACAAGATTTTTCACCAGGTCTCCGCTCCTGCTACTCCTCAGCAGAACGGTGTTTCTGAGCACTGGAACCGCACCATGGAGGATGCGGTTTGGGCTATGCGGTCTAATTGCGGTCTTCCGAAGTCCTTTGCTTTTGAAGGCTTTGCCTACATCACTCAGGACTGGAATCGCCTCCCGCACGGTCCCTTCCGCACTACATCACACCGTATGAGCTCTGGTTTGGCCACCGTGCTGACCTGCACCTCGCTTGTGTCTTGGGATCTTTGGCTTCTGTGTGGCACACCGAGGACCAGCAGGGATCCAAGGTCTCACCACTGGGTCGCTTGTGTGCCTTCGTCGGCATCTCCCCGCGGTCAAAGGCTTGGCGTTTTTTGGACCCTGCTTTTCATCGCATTGTTGAGTCACGCGACGTGCTCTTCTTTGATTCCCTCACCTACGTGATCTGACATTGATCATGTCTCTGTCCGTCATGTACATTCCTACGTGTGAGGTTTCTCGACGGATGGGGGAGTCTGCGCCTGCGAGCACCTCTCACCAGGCTGATGTGTCCATTTGATCTCCCTCCACTTCTCCGACTCTTGATGACCCAACGATCATAGCTGTCGGTCCACAGATATCTCCAGCACCACCGACTTCTACCCCTGTCCCCCCGCACCCCACAAATATCCATCATCCTGTACCTGTACATACTCTTGTGAGCGTACCTGTGTCCGCTGGCACTCCTGCCTCAGTGCGTAGACCTGCCTCACCTGCTCCTACTGTCACACCGAGCCCCGTGTCTCCAACACACGCATCTTCTCACACGACATCACCTTCTCCCTTGCCTCAGCCCTCCCCACCTGCGACTGTGCCTATTTTTTTATCCTGAGGTGCGCCCCTCGAGCCCGGGTTAATCCCGTGAGCCTGGCGGTCGTCTTTGACCATTGGACTCCAGAGCTTAGCGAGTGTCTAGTCCTGCACCCATGCGCTCTACTCACAGCATTGCGGGTGGTGATCCCGGCACAAAGGCCCTAGGCCTGAGTGTCCGCAATACGCACACAAAGGTGCATCTACTGTGTCCCGTAAGGCACGACCTCGTTACTCGCGGGTTTCATATCACTTATCATGCAGCAGCCGGTCTTATGCTCAGCAGACCTAGCACTAAGGCGTGCGCTCTTACCATGCAGAGCTCTCCTTCTATGGCGCCTGNGCTTAGCGAGTGTCTAGTCCTGCACCCATGCGCTCTACTCACAGCATTGCGGGTGGTGATCCCGGCACAAAGGCCCTAGGCCTGAGTGTCCGCAATACGCACACAAAGGTGCATCTACTGTGTCCCGTAAGGCACGACCTCGTTACTCGCGGGTTTCATATCACTTATCATGCAGCAGCCGGTCTTATGCTCAGCAGACCTAGCACTAAGGCGTGCGCTCTTACCATGCAGAGCTCTCCTTCTATGGCGCCTGACCCGGGCACACTGAGAGAAGCTCTCTCATCACAGGATCATGACGAGGATGAGCTTTGCGCCATCCGAGAGCACAGAGTTTACGAGCTAGTCAACCTTCCAACAGGGAGGAAGGCTATTCAGGTCAAGTGGGTCTTTCGTGAGAAACTGAAGCCGGATGGCTCACTGGAACGCCACAAGGCTCGCTTGGTCATCAAGGGGTACTCGTATATTGAGGACATGGACTACACTCACACCTTTTCCCTTGTCAGCCGCATGTCCTCAGCTCGAGCTCTGTTCACTCTGTCAGAGTGCCAGTGATCTCTAGCACTCTGACTTGAGCTCTGTTCGCAGTGCCAGAGATCACTCGGACGAGTCAGAGTGCCAGTGATCTCCGCACGAGTCAGAGTGCCAGAGATCACTCGCATTCTGACTCGTGCGGGATATATACAAAGCGAGGCACGTCCCTTTCTCTTCATCCGACGGACGCCTGAGCGATTCACCGCCATCCTGGTCCATGTCGACGACCTTCTGATCGCGTCTCCTTCATTGGAGGCCGTGAAGGAGGCCAAGGTTGTCCTCCAGACTACCTACAAGATGAAGGACCGTCGCCTGCAGCGGTGTTTCTTCGCATGGAGATCGTGCGAGACCGCAGAAGTCGTACTCTACTACTACATCACGACCGATACGCACGTGTTGTGGGGGAGCGCTTTGGCGACCTCCTTGGCGCAGTGCCCGCAGCTTCCACACCTCTCACGCCTGACGGGCAAGATGCCTTGAAGGTGGACGATCTCACACAGCTAGGGGAGATAGTGGATGTAACCTTGTACCTCCATCTCATCAGATCTTTGATCTACATGGCCACTACCACACGTCCTGACATCACATTTGCCGTCAACCTCCTTGCCCAGTTTGGAGGCTCCACACGCTAAAGCCCTTCACGCAGCTCTACGAGTGGTGTAGTACGTGATCTCCACACCAAACCTCGGAGTCTGCTTTCGCCGGAAGTGTTCGGTGGTCCTTGACGGCTACATCAACAGCGACTGGGCCTGGAGCCCAGATGGACACAGTCGCACCGGTTACGTGTTCCTGCTCGATAGGACCGTTGTGTTCTGGTACAGCGGGAAGCAGGGTTGCATTGCACGTAGCTCATCGGAGGCAGAGTACGTTGCTCTGGATGCAGGGGTTGTTTATGCGATATGGGTGCAGCGCCTGTTCCTTGAGCTGGGCCAGTCAGTACCCGCCATTGTGCTTTGTTGCGACAACTAGAGTACTCTTGCCATTGCGGTTGAGCATCACTTTGTGCGTGATCTAGTAGAGTGACACGTGATCTCCGTCATTTGGGTTGGCACTCACATGCAGCGTGTTGACTTCTTGACGAAGGAACTAGCACGCGGAACGTTCCTGGTGGCCATTCGTTCTGTTGAACTTCGCCCCTTGCCTAAGAGTGGTTGAGTGTGGGGTGTGTCTGTGTCCGTGTCACATTTGTCGTGGCACTCGTTGTACTCGCCTCAGTGTTGCACGTGTATGGACATGCGCACCATACCTGTGACAACTCGGCCGTGTCCATACTCGTCTAGATCCCTGATGCGGACCCTGGTGGTACCGGAGCGTCATCTGGTGGCGGACTACCAGCTTGGAGCTGACCGAAGACCGTTCCAGAGCTCTAGACGCTACCCGGGACCTGTTGCACTTTTTCTGCAGCACGCAAGAGTTTATCGGTGGATTAGCCGTGGGCCTAATTTGCATGTTTTTGCATTGTGTGTCCACCGTTTGATGCCGGATGCATGCATGTGACAGTCATAGCGTTCGGCTTTTGATTTTGCATGTCTTGGTTCAGACGGCGTAGCGTTCTAACATGTCTGCGCAGAGTTACGGCCAAAATAGTGGTTTTGGGCCGGTGTTTGGACAGATCTTGCACTGCCGCGTGCGACACCTGCCGTGCGCCACGGCAGGTACTTATGCCATGGACATATCATTCCTCATTTCTCTCTCCAAATCCTATTGAAGCACTATGACACTTTGCCTTGTGTCTCGTAGCCAGACCCTTGCCATTGTGTGCACGACATGTGACTGTCGTCACCGTCTGACCAGGCACTGACACCTATGCAGCGGTTGTGTGGCTAGGAAGCTTCCACGCATCTTCTCTGGTGCGGCTCAGACTAACAGTTCTGCAGGTGTGGAGTTAAGGGAAGAGCACGGCAAGGGTTCCAAAGGTGAGGGAATGTCAAGAAGAAAAGCTGTTCAGGAGGAGGCGGGTGCTGGAGGTGTGTCGCAGAGAGAGGAGCTTCCTGATGGCAACAGTGCAGTGAAGAGGAGGAAAGAGGATGACGTTGTTATTGGAGCTCGAGGCCACAGTCGCCGGCGACTACAGGGGGAGTAGAGGGAAGTTGATGAAGAAGCGCAAGAGCCTCGCAGAAAGCGAAGCCATGGAGGCTGCTGTGGTGGTGCGCACGAGCACGAGCACCGCGGGCTTGGTGGTGGGTTCAGGGTGCGAGTGGTGTGGCGGAGGGTGGG
>SZWC01021933.1:34130-44636 GCA_023375785.1 Penium margaritaceum | reverse complement strand
TCGACAAGGCAAAGGCGGCCCTGCGAAGGGCGCAGGACGTCGTCAACGAGAAACTCAACGCCCTCCTCGACTACCGTGCCCAGGTACGGTCCTCAATTTCAGGCTCCCAGCATTTGGAATGCCCTCCTTGACATTTTGAAAATCCTTTCAACAATGAGCTGAAAACCCGTCGACGGTGTGCTTCCTCCTCCTTTGCCGGCAGAGCCTGCCCTCCTTGTGCCCTTCTTTGCCTTGAGGATTCTTGCAGTCTCTTTGGGTCGCATTGCAAAGCGACTCAATACTTCACCTCCACTGTGCCCTCCACCCTTGTGTCTGCTGTGCCTGCCACCCTTGTGTATGTCTCGTGTTCTCTATGTGTGGGAGAGAAACCCCCCTTAGCCTTGTCTTTGCTATTCACCTGCAAGCTGTGGCCACTTCCCCCTTGTGTCGTTCATCACTTTGACGAGTCTAACGTTTCAACGTTTCAAAGTTTCAACATTCTGCGTCTCATCCATGCCATGGTGTATTCTGCGTCTCATCCATGCCATGGTGTATTCAGCGTCTCATCCATGCCATGGTGTATTCAGCGTCTCATCCATGCCATGGTGTATTCCGCGTCTCATCCATGCCATGGTGTATTCCGCGTCTCATCCATGCCATGGTGTATTCCGCGTCTCATCCATGCCATGGTGTATTCCGCGTCTCATCCATGCCATGGTGTATTCCGCGTCTCATCCATGCCATGGTGTATTCCGCGTCTCATCCATGCCATGGTGTATTCCGCGTCTCATCCATGCCATGGTGTATTCCGCGTCTCATCCATGCCATGTCGCCGATGGTTGAAACCTCGACAATGCTTGGCAACGCCCACTCCTTAAGATTTCTTCCAACCTCCCCTGCCATTTCTCATGACTCATCCCTGGCAGGTCACAAAGGCAATGAACGCCGCGCGCGTGAAGGCGCAGGACGCGCTCAACGTGTTCAACAAGGCGAAGGAGGCGGTCGACCAGAAGGCGGCGGAGGCACGCGCATGGCTCGACCAGAAGAGCCGCGACTTCCAAGCTGCGGTGGACAACGCCAACGCCGCGTTCAACGACGCACAAGCCAAAGTCAACCAGGCTCAGATGGAGTGAGCATTTTCTCTCTTTCTTTTTCTCACAATCATTTCTTTCAGAGACAAGAAGGGGGGAAATGCCGCATTCCATGACGCGCGAGCCAAAGTGAACTGAACGAGTGAGGAGCAGCCTGCATCCCCCCCCCCCCCCTCCCCCTTTTCCCCGGGCCAACTGTGCTCCTTCGCAAGTGAATCCTGCCTACTTGATCAAGTCAGTAGTGTCCACTGAGCATCCCCACCCAATGTGTGCATGTGGGGTATTCATTTTTCAGACGTTTTGCAAAATGTCTAAAAAGCAAGCATCCCCACCCAATGTGTGCTATGTTAAAAATTTCGGTCAACTGAAATTTCGGGCCGAAATTTCGGCCCCTCTTCAAGAAGGAAATGGCCGAAATTTCGGCCACCCAAAAATTTAAATTTTGAATTTTAAATTTTAAAAGTTTCAGAGGGCATTTTGAGGTCAAAACGGCTGATTTTGCTGCTTTTGTGCACAGAAACGTGATCAGATGGCATGAATTACCCTAAGAATGACCCCCATATGACCTTTTGGGGGGTCAAAATTTTAAATTTTAAATTTTAAATTTTTCAAAAATTTCAAACCCCATGACCGAAATTTCGGCCCGAAATATTTCGGGGCCGAAATTTCGGCCCAAAACTCATGGAAATTACCGAAATTTAGAACATAGAATGTGTGCATGTGGTGACATGGACAGCCACCATTTCACCGTCAACTCATTCAACAAGCATCAGTTTCCATCAGCCAGACACGTATCTGCCCGAAACAAGTGCAAAATGCCAACGCAACTGCCATGGATCTTCTCCTTCCTGTCCGGGTCATGCCTGCTGCTACGATGAGACAGTTAAAGTTTGACAGTGGATTTTTTTTTTTTTTGGCCATTGAAAAACTCTTCCTTCTTTTTTGGCCATTGAAAAACCAAAGAAATGCCCAAAGACAGTTAAAGCTTTGCAATGCCCACTCCTTGGATTTTTTTTTTCTTTTTTTTTTTCAGGCGACACTGCTCTTTTCAAGTCGCTTTGCGACGCAACCAAGAAACTTCTTCAACTCCTGTTCCGCCTCTCCCTCTCTCCATTCCCTTGCCCTTGCCTTGCCTGCAGCTACGACAACTGGTACCGCGGTGCCACGGCCAACCTCAACAAGCTGAACAACGACATCAACGTCATCGCCGACGAGATCCGCTGCGCCCTCGACATCTCATGCCACTGCTTCTGGTTCTTTGGCCGCCACTGCTTCCCCTGCTGCCCGCTCTCCTTCGTCGGCCTGCCCGCCCTATACGCCGCCTACGGCGTCGCCAAGGCGGCGCTTTGGACGGCCCAGCAGATCCTCGACAAGATCATCGACGCGGCAGCGTACTTGGCCTTCAAGGCCGCGAGGGCTGCGCTGACCCTCGCGCAGACCGCCCTCAACGCCGTGGCTCGGGGCGTGGAGTGGGCGGCCAGGAACGCTGCGGAAGTGGCTCTCGCCGTCGCGCAACGGGCGGCCCTGGCCGTGCTTTCCGGGACGGAATTTGTGGCCCGCAAGGCCGCGGACCTTGCTCTGAACGCGGCCGAGAAGGTGGTCAACGGCGTCCTCACCAGCACGTTGTATGTCGCGTCCGCGAGTGCCAACGCGACCTTTGCTGCCGCACAAAGCGCCGTGAACGCCGCGCAGGTGAGCGAGGACACGAGGGGTTTCCTCTGATTCTCTTCTTATTCCGTAACCTGATTCTCTTCCTTTCTTCTCCTTCACTTGGGAAGCTATGGGGCCATGCCAACTATGTCTCACCTTGCAAAAAGCAGCTTGGGTTCAACAGTGCGTCTCTCCCCCCACCCTCACTCTCCTCCCTCCCTGCCCTCCCCTTTTGCAGCCTTGCTTGCTCTTGACAAATCCATTGTATCACTCTCCTCTGCTGACCCCACCGCCTTTGTTCTTTACTGATTTTGTTCCGAATGTGATGACAAAAAATCTCCCTTCATGTGCAGTTCACCGCAAACGCGGCACTCTCTGTCGTCAAGGACGCCCTCAACGGAATCGCCAAGGGCCTGAAGAGCATTGCCGACCCCACATGGTTCCAGATCAACTCCTTCTCTCTGGGCCTTGCAATCACCAAGAGCAGCTTCTCGGTCAATGGCTCCATCAGCGTCAAGCTCGGCAGCAAGACCTTCAACCCAAGGTTCAGCATCGACATCTCCAACCCCCTCAGCATCATCAAGAACCTCGTCAAAGACCTCGCGATCAAGGCGTTGAAGGCAATCTTTCCACCAATTGCCAAGATACTGCCTTAGCGGGTGGCAATAAACATTTTGCAGGAGTGGAAAGGGTGGCTTTGCACCTTCATTGTGTTGTAACAATGTGTACCTATTATTCATTCATTGGTTCTTCATGTATCTGCGATCACTCTAACACCTCTCCTCTTTCCAATGCATTTCCATTGAAGATGTCACACCTACAACCAAGCAATAATGACCATAGTTTGTGCCTGACGATTATTTGACCCTTATGGTTGCTCCAACCCATGTCATGGCTATGTCACCCTCATGGCTGCAATGTATCAAACATTTTGCAAAGCAATAAAGGAAAACATTGTAATCCTGAAGCGCTTTGCAAAGATATTCAGAAAGCTCAAGTATGCATTGTTCCTGTCATCCTCAGGACCCAAGAGGTCAGCGTACATCTGCAATCACACTTACTCAACCACAGTTCAAGAAAGTGTCATACACTGACAGTGGAAATGCACACGATGCCATAGTAATGCACGTGAGCATGTGCGTGCATACACACACACACACACACACACACACACACACACACACACACACACACACACACACACACACACACACACACACACACACCAGAGTTGACTTCGTTGCTCGTAGGAGGCAGACTACAATGACATCGGCACCTCGAGAGGCATTGAGGCTACCTTGATGTGGTGTAGCAGGCCAGGGAGCACCCGGGACCATCTGCGACCGTTTTTCCCATAAGCCCAATTACCCACTGAGCATAAGTCTCGGACCGAGAATATTGCAAGTTCAGTTCCCGGAGCGACAGTTTGTTTTCCATGCACGAATTCTTCCGGAAGCACACTTGATGGATTCCTTCATGACAGCTAGCATGAATCACCCTAATGCAACCAATGATGCCCTCACATCGGAAGTTGCATTTAGACAGGCTTGATTCTGTGGCAAAGGTTGCCCTAATCCTGAGCCGCCATGGCAATGGCCAATCGCATGCGTAACCTCGGACTAGAGAATATCCGCATGAGCCGAGAAAGTGGTCTGCAAAACAAATGGATTCGATGATTCATTCAAATATCTTGTGTACGGAAAATGACACTTTTTTTTCACAGGTTTGGTCGATACATCTGGCATATGTCCAACTTTAGAATGTCGAGGAAATAGCTTGTACATGTTGTGATGCTGTCATTCATACACAGTTGTACAGTTGGTTGTGACCACTCGGCCGTGTCCATGCTCGTGCAGATCCCTGAGGCGGACCGAGCTGGAGACAGAGTCCCCTGAGGTGGTGCTCCACCCGCTGGAGGCAGCCTGGTGGCCTATCTGATGTACCAGAGGGTTGTTGGTTTATGTGCCACAGACATGTTGTGACCTCTGGCCTAGCTGCATACTCACCGCACTGACCCAGGTGACTGATGCTGGAGGGACATCGGTGCTGAAGCTGTACCTCAAGTGGTGGTAACTCGTGGGCGTTCAGAGAAGACAATCCAGAGTCGCTCGCAGAATTGATGTTCCCCCTACCACAACATCTCACTATATAAATGCTTGGTGACACTAGGATTTCTAGTGGGCTTTTTGCTTGAGGAAGAGGGGATTGTGGCCGGGTTGTTCTCTCGACCTGGACTTGCATGTTCTTGAATACTAATGTGGGGAACAGGTCCAGGTTCTACCCTAGCTCGGCGTGGGTGAGAGCGAGGGTGGGCTCGCTCCTCGCTCGCTTGTCACCTCGCCAGCAGCTTAGGGCCCGCGTAACACCTCTGACACTTGTTACTAAGACACTTGCGTTTTTTTTCTTCTTCGCAAAACCGCCGTCGTTCATGGCGCCTTGTCTTTTGCGTGCTCGATCCGTGCTTCCCTCGATCCTCACTCTCCCTCCTATTGGGATCCTCTTTCCTCTGGTATCAGATCATTGGAGAAGGGAGGTGTTGAGCTCGTGAATCGAGCGCTCGATCCTGGTGTGCGGCCAATCTTTGTCGCCACCACCGCTTCCGCCGCCACTTCAGTCACGAGAAGCACGTTCGCTCCTACGGCAGCTCCCTACCCTCGCCCATTCTGTGGCGGGCAAGAGCAGGAGCTACGAGCGGACACTCGCGGGTGTTCGCTTTGTTCACCCCAGCAGGATTGCTCCCATCCGCGAATGCCGTAGATCTCAAAATGCTTCATCTACGACAGTAGCTTGAGCAGCAGCACCACCATGCCCTAAGTCGCAGCCTCCGCAGCAGCAACTACGACTACGATAGCAGCAGCTGCGACGACATCAGCCGTCACATTTACCTCATACACTGTCGCAGATACGCACCTGACAGCAGCAGCAACGAAGTGACAGCAGCAACAACAGTAGCAGCAAAGCGACAGCAGCAGCAGCAACAACAGCAGAGCGACAGCAGCAGCAGCAGCAGCAGCCGTAGAGCGATAGCAGAAACGGCAGCAAGGGGAGCAGCCGTCATCGTCCTCAGCTGCATTAGCAACCGGTGCCGATCCACTTGCAACAGCAGCAGCAGCAGCAGAAAGGCAACAGCAGCAGCAGCAGCAGGTACCGATCCACTTACAGCAGCAGCAGCAGCAGTAGCAAAGCAACAGCAGTTCCAGCAGCAACAACAAAGCGACAACAGCAGCAGCAGCAGCAGCAGCAGGTGGCGATCCACTTGCAGTAGCAGCATTAGTAGCAGCAGCAAAGTAACAGCAGCAGCAGTAGCAGCAAAGCGATAGCAGAAGCAGCAGCAATAGCAAGGAGACAGCAGCAGCAGCAGCAGGTGTTGATCCACTTGCAACAGCAGCAGCAGCAGCAGCAACGAGACCGCAGCAGCAGCCATACATCTCTCCAGATACTGCTGTTGCAATCTCAACTGCTGCACTTTCAGCAGCAGCTTCAAAGGACGCCCACCTTCCTAATATCTCAACTGCCACACTGGCGCACGGTGACGTTCCAGACTCAGCCTTGTTGGTGGAGTACTACAACGGGGGAACGTCGCACCGACGTGAACGACGTCGTTGCGACATGAGCAGCGACCGGGGGTCCGAGTCTGCCTCAGCACGGTCCGCTCGCGCGTCACGTCATCGTCCGGTAAGCGTCTCCCCTCCCCATTCTCTTAGGGAGGACCCTCTACCGTCCGGCGATCCCAAGGTTCCTGTTGCCCAGCTGCACTTAGTGTTCCCGCAGGACATTGTTCGTCTTGTGGGTATCGTTACGCGCACAACCTTGGCTATCATTGACGCAGCGGCGGCAGCTGCAGCCACCTTCGCCGCCGCCGCTAGAGCCTCGCGTGCTCCTGCCGCCACCTCAGCAGGGCGCGCTGCAGATTCGTACACAGAGGCCGCAATTGTTGCTGGTCCCATTGCTGTAGCGGCCGCTGATATAGGCACACAAATATCTGCTGCAGCATCTGCCATTGCCTCTGCAACGGCCTCAGCTGCATCATCTACAGCGGCAGCCGCTGCTTCCATTCGCACCTCCACCGCAATCGCCGTCACCGCAGCTTCATCTGCTCCATCTGCCGCCTCCAGCCTCGTCACAGCAACCATCTCCGTTGCAGCAGCCTTCTCTACTCTTGCTGCTGCCTGCACCACTGGAGCCTTTGCTCTGGTGGTGCCCATTGCCTCCACCGTCTCTGTTCTTTCTGCTGCCTCTGCTGCTGTGGTTCCTCCACTCCTTGCTTTTCTCCGCAGCCCGTCCTCTTGACCACCTTGTCTGCATATTGTGCCTGCGTATCTNTCCATTCGCACCTCCACCGCAGTCGCCGTCACCGCAGCTTCATCTGCTCCATCTGCCGCCTCCAGCCTCGTCACAGCAACCATCTCCGTTGCAGCAGCCTTCTCTACTCTTGCTGCTGCCTGCACCACTGGAGCCTATGCTCTGGTGGTGCCCATTGCCTCCACCGTCTCTGTTCTTTCTGCTGCCTCTGCTGCTGTGGTTCCTCCACTCCTTGCTTTTCTCCGCAGCCCGTCCTCTTGACCACCTTGTCTGCATATTGTGCCTGCGTATCTTCCCTCTTCTCCTTCTGCGGTGGCTTGTCTTGTCTGACTCGGGATGGGCTGTCCTACAGCTTTCCGACTCTTTGCCTCAGGCAACCCCACTTTTCCCACGCCCACTGGGGCTGGGGAAACTCTGCCGAAATCTGTCCGGCAGAGCCCTCGCGTCGTCACTATGCTTGGTGACGACGAGTCAGTCATAGCGACTCTTTAGCGCCAGCTGACCCTCGCTCGCGAGGCTCAGCAGGAGGCTGAGGACCGCCTTAAGCTTGCTGAAGATAATCGTGCCGCTTTTGCTGATGAGGTCGTCGCCATAGTGCTGCGTCGCCTCCCTGCTGCGTTGGTTGGTACCAGTCACACTCCTCTTGCAGGCACCTCTTCTTCTTCCTCTAGCACTTCTGCTATTACGCCCACTGGCATTGCCGCTGCTGCCGCCACTCTCCCCGCGCCTCGCCAGCATGAGTTCTTCTCACAACCACCTTCCCTCTCCTCTGGGCTCGCCTTCACCTCCTGGGAAGTGCGCTTTAGCACGTGGGCCCAAGGGGAGCAGCTGTGGGAGTATTACTCCCCAGCTGTTGCTCCATTCACTCCCCTTGCAACTGAGTCTGCCCGTACTGTGCGCGCCCTCATCGCTGCCGCTCCTGAGTTGCTGATTGATGATATCGGCACGTTCAATGCTGATCCTGCTGTCCAGCGTCTTGCCGACCCTGTCGGTGCATATGCCATGCTGCGTCGTCGCACCACTGTCACTGGCCAGGCCGCTCAGAGCGCCCTCACAGTCCAGTTCAACACACTTCTCATGCGTAGTGATGAGACCGCTGATGCCTATTGGTCTCGCGGCCTCAAGCTCCTTTGCGAGCTTGGCAAAGCAGCACCTGGCCAGCTCTCTGCTGTCCTCACCATGGTCAACAGCCTTATCCCAGATCTGTCCGACCTTCTTCGTGACGTCAAAGCTGACGAGCTACAGCAGCTTGCCTCACAGCCCGTCCCCCCTGATTCCCCACCAGGGGTAGGGCCTCTCTGGGATTTCACCTCCGAGCGCCTTGCCTGGTGGACCAGTCTTCAGAACAAGCGCCTCCATCGCTCTTCAGTTACAGGTATTGCTGCGCTCACCACTTCAGCAGCACCCTCCTCCCTCTCCGCTGCTGCATCTTCCCCCGCCTCCACCGCCTCCTCTTCCTCTCTTGCCGCTGCCCTCGCTTCCCAGGGTCGTGGCAAAGGGAAAGGGAAGGGCAATGGCAAGGGCAAGGATAAGGGTGCTGTCCCTTCCTCTCGGGTTCCGGGCGCCGTTGTATGCTGGAACTGTGGCTCTACTGAGCACTCTGCTCGTACTTGCCCGGCTTCTCCGGATGACCTACGCCTCGCCCGCGCCATGCGCGCCCACTGGGCTCGTACCTCCGGCTCCTCCTCTACATCCTCACCCTCTGGCTCTGGTGGTCAGTCGCGCTTCTCCGCCCCGCCTCCGGCTCAGGCTTACGCCGCCTCCGGCATGCCTTCTCCACCACTGCCTGTTCCTTACCCTTGGGGCTGGCCACCTCCTTACGGTGCCCCTGCGTACTCTGGGCCCCCGTCCTCTGCCTACACCGCTCCACCGTGGTTCCCGCCTTCCTCCGGCGCGTCTACCCCAGCTCCGCCGGCGTCAGTGGATGGCGACCGTGGTGATCGGGAGCGTCACCTTGAACAGTCTCTCCTCCAGCTTCTTCGCCTTCGTGATCAGGGAGGTGAGGGTGTTGCACCGCTGGCCAGAGGTCTAGTGTGTCAGACTGACGTTGTCCTTCGTGGGGATCCTCCGGGTCATGTTCTAGGTGCCTTGTGTGCGTCTCTCTCGTGGATTGAAGGTTGGCAGTCTGACATTCTTCCTCGTTGTCTCTCCCTTTGTACCCTGTCTCTGTCCTCCATTGGCACTGTTGCGATGTCCAGTGTGCTGCCCCTTGTGCGTTTGTCCAGTGGCCTCTGGGTCCTTGACTCTGGGGCTACTCATCACATGACGTCTGTGCGGTCCTCGTTCATTTCGTTAAGCCCCGTTGGTTCTGTCCGCTTTGTTCGTACCGGGTCTGGTCAATTGCTGCCAGTTCAAGGTGTGGGTGTGGTTCGCTTTGTTGGCCCCAGTGGCGCACTATATCTGCCTGACGTTTTGTACGTGCCTTCGCTGGAACTCAGCCTGCTGTCTGTGCCTTCTCTGGATGAACAAGGTATGGACTTCACTGCTAGCCGTGGTGTTGGCACAGTCTCTCTTCGCTCCTCCCACCATCCTGTTCTTTGTGGCGTGCACTGTGGCAAACTCTACCATGTTCCCTTGCACACCCCCTCTACCCCGGCCGTCAGCGCTGCCCTTGCTCACGTTGCTCCCTCCCTCACCGCTGACCTTGTCCGCCTCTTGCATCGTCGCCTTGGTCATGTTCACACTGATGCCATTCAAAGCATGCTGCGTCTCCAACCTGCTCTTGGTCTCTCTCCCTCTACCTTCCCTGCCCCGTGCCCTGCGGACTGTCTTGACTGTGCGCAAGGGAAAATGCATTGATCTCCTTTCTCTCCTTCTGAGTCTCAGTCCTCCCATCCACTTGATCGTGTTCATGCGAATGTCATGGGGCCCTTGCCTCATGACCTCCTTGGTGACGTGGGACGCTACGTCTTATGTCTTACCGATGACTTTTCTCGCTTTTGCTGGGTGTTCACGCTCGTCAAAAGAGCGATGTTTGCTCCGTCATAGAGTCATGGCTTGTCCAGGCTGAACGTGCCTGTCAGCGGTCGTTGCGCATCTTCCGCAGCGACCGTGGCGGCGAGTTCCTTGGTCCCACCGCTCGTCTCCTCAAATCCCGTGGGGTGTGTCTGGAGACATCTGCTCCGTACACACCCTTGCAAAACGGTGTCTCTGAGCGTTGGAACCGGACGCTTGCCGACGGTGTCCGCACGCTCCTGTCTGAGTCCGGCTTGCCACCCCTCTTTGCCTTTGAGGCTATGTGCTACATGACGTGGGTTTGGAACCGTGTTCCCCACTGTCCTCTTCCCTGTACCGTCACCCCGTTTGAGCGCTTGCATGGCCGTCGGGCTGACCTTCGCCTCGCTCGGGTCTGGGGTAGTATCGCTTCTGTCTGGCTGCCGGAGGATTTCCGTGATGGCAAACTGTCCCCTCGTGGTCGCCTATGCCCCTTTCTTAGGGTGTCCTCCCAGTCCAAAGCATGGCGCTTCTGGGACCCTGTCCGCCA
>SZWC01021932.1:34617-38325 GCA_023375785.1 Penium margaritaceum | reverse complement strand
TATCTATATCTATATCTATATCTATATCTATATCTATACCTATATCTATATTTGTAGGAATTCCAGGATCTGGCCATCAATAGTCTTCTTGAATCTCTGACGCACGTAACGCCATGCACCAGTTCCAGCAGCACCACACAGAAGTAAAGTCTTGTCTTAACACTGTCAGCTGCCTGGTACAGAATTGACTAAGACGTGCAGGTACATTCGAGGTAGTAGGTTAAGAAGAAACACAAGAGAACCTAACTGCGCTGCTTGTACTTTTGCAAGTACGTGTGTGTGAGTGTGTGCTCATGCGCGCGTGGTGGTGGCATCTCTGTCGGTGGCGTTTGCCAACTCTTTGTCCGAAGAGATTGCAAGCGCCGGGAAGGTCTTGTGTGGGCAAGCCGATCAACGGCCAGGATTTGCCTTCAAGATTCATCTGGTGTGCTCGCCTTTGATCTGGCGAGCGGAGATTGTTTTCCGATCAATCTCTGCTCGTCTGGTCTATCTCCCTCGTTGCCCCACATTAAGGATGTAGTCAAAGTATGTCACACTTGCAGTTCCTGCATCGCGTATGCCATTTTCTAACATTCCCCTCCTCGTGCCTCAATGTCTGCATGACTTGAGCATGACAGAATGGCATACGTCAAGATTTCCCAGTCGTGGACGAATGTGTGATAATGCTTGAAGTGGCCTGCAGATATTCCGTCAAGAGATCGATGAATAGACGCGCCAATGTGTCAATGTGCCGATGTCTCAAATGACGGTTGTCATCCGTCGATAGTCTCATCCGCCGTTCGATGTCATCGATCGTCTGCTGCCTTCTCCAAGATGTCCGCATCAAGCTGTGACTGCCATGGAGCCTGATGGTCTGGCAGATCCTGTTGCCGCTCCTTGTGTTGTCACTTTGCCAATGTTTTGTGCTTTGTCTCTTGTGCCCACCTGTCTACCGATCTCATCATGTACGACAAGACATACACGGCCTGTTGATCCATCTCACCCCCCTTTTTGTTTCTGTATTTCCATTGGAGTCTCGATCCGCACGATGTCTTGCCCTCCCCGAAACATGTGGGAGAAAACACAGCCCCTCCTCTCTTCTTGACCGCGACAAGGCTTGCTGTACCCCGCTGCATTTCTCTGCTGCGCCAAGAGCTTCGGATGCACGGGATCCACCAAAGCGCTCCGAGCGCACCAGACGCATTGAACGCACTGAGCGCACCGAGCGCACCATGCACCAGAAGACATCAAAATCACACGGCTCCTTCACTTCTGCTTTGTCAGTACTGATCAAAGCTTCTGCTGCTGCTGCTTGCCCCTGCTGCTGCTGCTTGCCCCTGCCGCTGCTGCTACGTCGGCTGAACACCGGCGCCGCTGCTGCTGCTGTTGCTGTGCGCAATCGCTCCTGCAGTAACTGTGTGTGACACCCCTCCGCATCAGAACTGCTAGTGATTGGGACACCCCTCCTCAAAGTTTAATCAATCTCAACACTCAAGAATTGCTCATGCGCCCAGCGGCACGCCCTCCTCCTGTCCCAACGCCTCATATGGGGGGGACAGGGGTCCAAACCATAATACAAAGAAAAAATGAAATAAACAAGAAACGATGGAGAACTGAGTCAGTGCGGGTGGACGGGTTCGCATCGGCTCACAATATCCACTTTTCTAACATTCCCCTCCTTGCGAAGCCATCCACCCGTATGGCTACACCGTGAGAGATGAAGATGGTAGCCATGAAAAGAATCTAGTCAGAGAAGACTGGAGATGACGACGACGCCGCAAGAATGTTGCAGATGGCAGGGACAAGCAGCATTCTTGCGGAGAAGCTGGAGCTGGAGATGTAGGTACGGCAGAATGGGAAGAAGCGGTAGGTGAAGAGGAAGTTGAGGTTGCGGAAGTTGAGAGTAGCGAGACATATTTTGATGCTGGATTGTGTTGACCAGCAGCTGGAGCCGTCGCCACAGTGCTGACAAGGGTAAAGGAGGATGGTGAGACAACACTTGAAGCAGGACCAACTGTTGAAGTTTCCAGGAGGACTGATGATGCCGTTGGACAGTTGGGTGGTGGACAAGACTGAACGATGGAGTCATGCTCATTGGAAGTCACAGCAGAGAACACAGACTCCTGAGATGTAAGGATGGAACTGTCTTGGATCGAAGTTGCTGGGTCCTCATTGGCTTTGCCAGTGGAAATATTTCCCTTTGGTCGTTTTTCTGCTTGACGTGGCCCTTGATTCTGTAGCTGTTTGCGCTTCTGTGTTTCTTGTGGGCAGAAGTAGCGTACATGCCCATGTTGTTTACATGTCCAGCATCTGGGTTCACTCTTTTGGTGACGCCCGCCTGACGATCTGGGATGTGATTGGGTTGCAAAAGACAAAGATAAGGCAGGGGGCGCATGGGGAGAGGGAAGGATGAACGGTAGTGGCCCTGTCCTCCTCAAGTAGTTTTCTTAAAAAAAGAGGCCTTTTATCAAGTGTGAGAGGTCAAGAGTGGTCCCTTTGGCGCTCAGCCACTTTTCTTCATCCTTCAGCCTCCTTTCTTTTTCGCTTTCTGAAATTTGGAGTTGACACAGTCGTTTAGAAAACATCTGCACCTCCACTGCTGTTGCTCGTTGATGCAATTCCTTGGCGGTGTCAATGATGTCAACAACGCTGCTGAGACAATGAGTAATGGAGCGAGCAAGCTTTGAGGCAAATTGTACATCCGATGGCTTTTCTCCAAGAGCTTCCAACTGATCAGCAAGGATCTTGAGTTTTAGAATGAATTCGCCGACATGTTCTTTCTCATCCATCTCAATGTCATTGAACTGTTGAAGTATGTTCCCAAGCAGCGCCATAGATTCTCTGTGAACATAATTTCGGATGTTGATCCAAGCAATGGCCGGGTTGTCATGAGGATTATTCTCTCTTAGTACAATCTTGAAGGTGTTGGAGACGTGCATGCCGAGTGTTGCATATGCAGCTGCCTGGCGACCCCGCCAGTTTGAGGTTTCAAATGCTGTGGAAGTTTCTTCATCTGGAGCGTCATGTGGACCTGGTGACATGACCGTCCACAGATCCATAGACATAAGGAGTATTTTCATATCGAACGCCCACAGCTGGTAGTTACCATAGTCGTGCTGATTAAGAATCTTGACATAAAATCGTCCATCGGTATTGATGTGATTCGGAGCAGGAGGTAGAGTGGAGTGTGAGGCTCCTTTGTCGATTTCTGAGAGCTGTGATGATGAAGTTGAGCTTTCAGCCATTGCCACTACAGGTTGAATGTGACAGAATTCAAGAGAAAATGTCGAGATCCAGAAGTCAGTAACAAGATCTGCCACGATATGGGCAGCAGCGTCTGAATCAACGCCAGGAGAGGTGATAGCATCACCTCCTGAACCTCCTCCTTCCCTTCAGAACTCTTTTGAAGGGAAGATTCAAGTGATTTGAAGGCCCCTGCTCTGATACCACATGTAGGAATTCCAGGATCTGGCCATCAATAGTCTTCTTGAATCTCTGACGCACGTAACGCCATGCACCAGTTCCAGCGGCACCACACAGAAGTAAAGTCTTGTCTTAACACTGTCAGCTGCCTGGTACAGAATTGACTAAGACGTGCAGGTACATTCGAGGTAGTAGGTGAAGAAGAAACACAAGAGAACCTAACTGCGCTGCTTGTACTTTCGCAAGTACGTGTGTGTGAGTGTGTGCTCGTGCGCGCGTGGTGGTGGAATCTCTGTCGGCGGTGTT
>SZWC01021932.1:24617-29617 GCA_023375785.1 Penium margaritaceum | reverse complement strand
CTATATCTATATCTATATCTATATCTCTATCTATATCTATATCTATATCTATATCTCTATCTATATCTATATCTATATCTATATCTCTATCTATATCTATATCTATATCTATATCTCTATCTATATCTATATCTATATCTATATCTCTATCTATATCTATATCTATATCTATATCTCTATCTATATCTATATCTATATCTATATCTCTATCTATATCTATATCTATATCTATATCTCTATCTATATCTATATCTATATCTATATCTCTATCTATATCTATATCTATATCTATATCTCTATCTATATCTATATCTATATCTATATCTCTATCTATATCTATATCTATATCTATATCTCTATCTATATCTATATCTATATCTATATCTCTATCTATATCTATATCTATATCTATATCTCTATCTATATCTATATCTATATCTATATCTCTATCTATATCTATATCTATATCTATATCTCTATCTATATCTATATCTATATCTATATCTCTATCTATATCTATATCTATATCTATATCTCTATCTATATCTATATCTATATCTATATCTCTATCTATATCTATATCTATATCTATATCTCTATCTATATCTATATCTATATCTATATCTCTATCTATATCTATATCTATATCTATATCTCTATCTATATCTATATCTATATCTATATCTCTATCTATATCTATATCTATATCTATATCTCTATCTATATCTATATCTATATCTATATCTCTATCTATATCTATATCTATATCTATATCTCTATCTATATCTATATCTATATCTATATCTCTATCTATATCTATATCTATATCTATATCTCTATCTATATCTATATCTATATCTATATCTCTATCTATATCTATATCTATATCTATATCTCTATCTATATCTATATCTATATCTATATCTCTATCTATATCTATATCTATATCTATATCTCTATCTATATCTATATCTATATCTATATCTCTATCTATATCTATATCTATATCTATATCTCTATCTATATCTATATCTATATCTATATCTCTATCTATATCTATATCTATATCTATATCTCTATCTATATCTATATCTATATCTATATCTCTATCTATATCTATATCTATATCTATATCTCTATCTATATCTATATCTATATCTATATCTCTATCTATATCTATATCTATATCTATATCTCTATCTATATCTATATCTATATCTATATCTCTATCTATATCTATATCTATATCTATATCTCTATCTATATCTATATCTATATCTATATCTCTATCTATATCTATATCTATATCTATATCTCTATCTATATCTATATCTATATCTATATCTATACCTATATCTATATCTATATCTATATCTATATCTATATCTATATCTATATCTATATCTATATCTATATCTATATCTATATCTGTATATATCTATATCTATATCTATATCTTTATCTATATCTATATCTGAAGAAAATTGAACAGATCTGTGCTTCAGGACAAGACTCTTGAATCCAGAACCAGTCACAAAAAATCTGGGCTCATTGAACCAGTCGCTGATAGCGACACCAGAGGAAAGACAGGTGACACCAGAGGAGAAAGACGTGCCTTGAGTTGAATAGGATAGAAACAGATACAAGAAAAACTATGAGTCTGAACTCTGACCTAATATACCTACTTTGCTCAGCTTCGTTTCATCTGCTTCGCGCGCTGGTCCGATCCGTATGGCGTAGGTACAGATCTGCTGGCGATGGCCGCCAGTCTTGTCGTCTTCTGTTTTAACTGCGCCCTCAGCAGCACATATCCTGTTTACCATTTATTCAATGGTCGTGGACCATCGATCCTTGATCGTAGGTCCAGAGTATGTTCCATCGATAATGGTCCGCCTCCCCTGTCCGGTGCATCACTCTCAGTCCTGCTGCCATCTGCCACTTCGTCAGTTGTGCTCTTGCACTCGGTCCTCTTTGTAGTGCATAGCCACAGTGTGTGATGGTGCAAGACCTCTATGGATATAAGTTGTTAATCACATGTGGTCTATCACCAGCAGGTACCAAGTGGACAGGGCGAGGCACGGGATTACCCTCTCTCCTGATTCCAGACACACAGTAGGCTAGGTAGAGTAGGGTAGATGGATGGAGGGCCAGGGGAGAGAGTGGCATCTCTCCCCTGGCTCTCTGTCTTGCTCCATTTCCTTGTCCTTCCTTTTTGTCATTGGCTCCACATCCAAGGAACAGATTCCAACATTTCCTCTCCTTGTGGACCAATGACCCAAAACTAAAATGAAACAGCAAGAAAATAAACGAACCAGAAAAGGTTGGAACGTACACCTCCCCTGTTTTGCTAATCTATAGGCAAGAGAAAAAAACAAAAATGTGTTTTGTCTCTCATCCTCGCGCATGGTCTCATCTTCGCATCGAGTGAGCCATGGTACATGGGTCTACGCTCTGTCTTCACTCATCTCTCTTGTGATTTTTTATAGTTTTCGTGTATTCGAGACAGTGAGAGGATAGTGATGCGCGCGGTGCGAGGCGCAGCCCGTATTGACATGTTACAGGTGCGGCGTGAGGTTGTCATGGGCGTGCAATTCGATGTGTGTTTTGCATGGTGATGATGCCGTGCAGTGCAGAATGCTCATTCCTCAGTTGCCACCTTGCATTGGGGGTCTGAGTTACAGATTTCATACTCAAGTGCTCATCCCCATGCGTGCACAGAGAATATCGTGTTGTTTGTGGTCAAGTGCCTTGGTGAAAATGTCGGCCACTTGATCTTTTGATCCGACGAACTCAAGCTGCACTTCTCTATCTGCCACCGCGTCGCGCACATAGTGATATTGTCGCTTTACATGCTTGGTTCGNATCTATATCTATATCTATATCTATATCTACATCTATATCTATATCTATATCTATATCTATATCTATATCTATATCTATATCTATATCTGAAGAAAATTGAACAGATCTGTGCTTCAGGACAAGACTCTTGAATCCAGAACCAGTCACAAAAAATCTGCGCTCATTGAACCAGTCGCTGATAGCGACACCAGAGGACAGACAGGTGACACCAGAGGAGAAAGACGTGCCTTGATTTGAATAGGATAGAAACAGATACAAGAAAAACTATGAGTCTGAACTCTGACCTAATATACCTACTTTGCTCAGCTTCGTTTCCTCTGCTTCGCGCGCTGGTCCGATCCGTATGGCGTAGGTACAGATCTGCTGGCGATGGCCGCCAGTCTTGTCGTCTTCTGTTTCAACTGCGCCCTCAGCAGCACATATCCTGTTTACCATTTGTTCAATGGTCGTGGACCATCGATCCTTGATCGTAGGTCCAGAGTATGTTCCATCGATAATGGTCCGCCTCTCCTGTCCGGTGCATCACTCTCAGTCCTGCTGCCATCTGCCACTTCGTCAGTTGTGCTCTTGCACTCGGTCCTCTTTGTAGTGCATAGCCACAGTGTGTGATGGTGCAAGACCTCTATGGATATAAGTTGTTAATCACATGTGGTCTATCACCAGCAGGTATCAAGTGGATAGGGCGAGGCACGGGATTACCCTCTGTCCTGATTCCAGACACACAGTAGGCTAGGTAGAGTAGGGTAGGTGGATGGAGGGCCAGGGGAGAGAGTGGCATCTCTCCCCTGGCTCTCTGTCTTGCTCCATTTCCTTGTCCTTCCTTTTTGTCATTGGCTCCACATCCAAGGAACAGATTCCAACATTTCCTCCCCTTGTGGACCAATGACCCAAAACTAAAATGAAACAGCAAGAAAATAAACGAACCAGAAAAGGTTGGAACGTACACCTCCCCTGTTTTGCTAATCTATAGGCAAGAGCAAAAAACGAAAATGTGTTTTGTCTCTCATCCTCGCGCATGGTCTCATCTTCGCATCGAGTGAGCCATGGTACATGGGTCTACGCTCTGTCTTCACTCATCTCTCTTGTGATTTTTTATAGTTTTCGTGTATTCGAGACAGTGAGAGGATAGTGATGCGCGCGGTGCGAGGCGCAGCGCGTATTGACATGTTACAGGTGCGGCGTGAGGTTGTCATGGGCGTGCAATTCGATGTGCATTTTGCATGGTGATGATGCCGTGCAGTGCAGAATGCTCATTCCTCAGTTGCCACCTTGCATTGGGGGTCTGAGTTACAGATTTCATACTCAAGTGCTCATCCCCATGCGTGCACAGAGAATATCGTGTTGTTTGTGGTCAAGTGCCTTGGTGAAAATGTCGGCCACTTGATCTTTTGATCCGACGAACTCAAGCTGCACTTCTCTATCTGCCACCGCGTCGCGCACATAGTGATATTGTCGCTTTACATGCTTGGTTTGGTCGTGTAGCACAGAATCTTCGCTCAACGCTATGGTTCCTTGATTATCACACCGAAGAACTGTTGGTTCCAGCTGGTCGAAGCCGAGTTCTCCAAGGAGCATTCGAGGCCATACGGCCTCCCTTGTGGCTTCACTGGCTGCCATGTATTCTGCTTCTGTGGATGACAGCGCAACGACTGATTGTTTCTTGGATCGCCAACTGACCGGACCGCCAGCAAGTAAAAACACATAGCCTGAGGTTGATTTGCTGGTGGCCTTGTCGCCGGAGAAGTCCGCATCTCAGTACCCAGAGAGAGTAACACTGGAGTTGGGGGTGTATCGGACCTTCATTGCAGAGGAGCAGCGAAGATACTTGATGCAACGTTTTGCAGAGAGCACGTGGGCCTTGGTGGGAGCCTTGCACCCCTGGCTGAGCAGGCCGACTGAGTATGAGAGGTCGGGCCGGGTCCCAACATAGGCGTACATGAGGGAGCCAACAAGGCTGGGGTACACTTGTGTCTCATGAGCGTCGGCCAGAGTTTCAACTGTTGCCGGAGTGGTGAGATTGTGGTCCAGTGCGAGCGGCGTTGCTGTGGGCCTGGGCTGTGCAAGGTCAAATTTGGCAGCCATCCGTTGGACATAGGAGTCCTGCGAAAGACTGATGCCAGAGGCGTCCTTCCCAACTT
>SZWC01021931.1:0-44643 GCA_023375785.1 Penium margaritaceum | reverse complement strand
CTCTGACCTGCCGGAGGCACCTACCTCCCTTCCAGACGCCTCGCTGTCTGCTCCTCCCCTGTCGGACGTCCAACTGATGCCACCCTCCGCTCCGCTCCCTGCGGCTTGACGCCCGCGAATGGTCCGAGGCAAGTGATGACCCAGATGCCACTTCTACTCGCAGTGGTTACGGTGGCTCATCTCATAACACAATGGCCCCATTCGGCCATCAAGAGACAGTTGAACCCTCGAGAAGAAAGTCTTCTCAACGGCTCTGTAGGGGACCCAATGGCTGGCGGGTCTGTAGGAGGCCCTAGGTAGCAACCTGTAAATATCTGTACATAGTGTTGAGACAGGCAAGAGACCAAATGCATGCTTTACAGTTGTGATGTTAACTTTCTTTGATAACCAATAGACCTTGCCTTCAGAGGTGGTCATCCGAACACAATTTGTCACAGTTATAGTGGGGGCTAACAGCGCCACTGCACCCCAAAGGACAAGATACATACCAGTGTAGGCACCCACAGATCAGGGAACCATAGGGTTACATAGGACTCCCTCCAGTGTACAAGAACTCATGCGCTGAACTTCACATGGTGAAGGACTGGACTTGTGCATCTTGGACTACTCTTGGAAGCTTAGTAGGGAGAATTACTCCCATTCCTTTCTGGAGTGGAGCAAACCAAAGGCTGTTACGGGAGAATTGTTTTGTGACGTGTGTCCAGAGAACAGAGATTCGCCCTGCCATTGTAGATGGCATGCTATGCCTTGCTAAAGTCTGTATTGGCATGCACAGGCTGTCTGACAGTGTTCCACTACACCATTGGTGCTTGTGACTGGACAAATCTTCCTTCGCATGATAATGAGAAACTGTGTGAAGTGAACCAGTGCGCTTTTCTAAATGATGTAGACTTGGGTTGCTTCATTGTTTGTCAGTGGTGAAGATTGTGCGCACACCTTCATGAAACACAGAAAAATGTTGCTGTATGGGCTGTGAGCTGTCTGATTGTCATGAATTCTTGTGTAGTTAGTGTTGGTTTTTGCTCTCATTGTGCTCTGTTGTGTCCTCCCGGCTTGTGTACATCGGCGTGCACATGACTGACGGCAAGACTCGACGCTGATGGAGTGTCGTCCGGTGGAGCCGACGCAAGCTGAGGTCTTCTCGCAGTTCCCTGGAGCCTCCTCTCTCCGGCGACGTGTTCAGCTCCATCGGCAGGCCTCCTCGGCGGTCGCGCTGCCGGCGGTCACGGCCACCGCAGTTGTTGTCTGCATGCGTCCAGCGCGCCCTATCGCGTCTGCATCGTCATGCACTGCCTAGGGTCCTTGTTGCCTGTTGCATGGCCCTGTTCGGTATCATAGACCATCGTAGGCAGTGCTTGGGTTCAGGCCGTCATGACTCCTCGCTACTATTTTTCTAGCTAATTCTGACCGCATGGCTGCGTTCGCAGCGTTGGTATTATGGTATGGTCCAGTTTTCAGGCAAAACGGACGACGCCCGGGTTTTGGGCTGTCGGCCGTCTGGCAGGCCTCACCGAGAAAACTGCCAGCCTCAAAATACGTAATTTCTGATTGGCTGGTGAATTGAGTAACAAGCTCTACAGAGCTGGGGGGGAGGCTAGTTCTTGGAGGGGTCTCCCATTGTGTCTCATTCTTCATTGCTAATCAGTCTTTTCCAGTTTTCAGCTGCTTTCTGGCGCTAACACTGGCGAGCGCACTTCTGAGTAACAAACCTAGAGCTTCTAGACTTAGGCTCTAGAGCAGCAGACTGAGGGGGCAGCAGACTTAAGCAACGAGCGTGGAAACCCGCACGCTGCATCAACAACACATGCTGCCCCAACCCGCCGTTTAGATTTCCACCTTGGTATCAGAGCCAGAGCGTAGCAGAAGCAGCAGAAGACTGGCGTACAGGTGCCAAACAACGCTGGCGGGTCTCCATACGCGCCAGTGCAGGGGAAATGCTGCCGGATTTTTCTCGGCAGCACTGACCCGCCTGGTGGCGGCGTCAGAATTTTTCTCACGGTCACTGGGCCAGGGGAAATGCTGCCGGATTTTTTCCGGCAGCACTGACCCCCACGTTGGACGCGAGGAGGTGAGCAGCCAGCCACGTCAGGCGCTTGCTGGTGACGATGCACGCGACGACGTCCTCCAGGTGTGACTGACAGTAGGAGCTAGCAACAGCAACAGCAGCAGCTTATAGCAGCACACAGCAGTAGCTAGCAGCAGCAGCAACATCAGCAGCTCATTGTAGTAGCAGCAGCAGCAAGCAGTAGCTGCAGCAGCGTGCAGCAGCAGCGAGCCACAGCAGCAGCAGCAGCTGCCTGTAGCGGCTGCTGCTGCTCGCAACCCGCAACGAGCAGCAGCTTGTTGCTGGCAGCGAACAGCAGCCCGCTGCTCGCTGCCAGCGAGCAACAGCCCGCTGCTCGCTGCCAGCGAGCAGCAGCCGGCTGCTCGCTGCTAGCGAGCATTAGCTCGCTACCAGCGAGCAGTAGCCCGCTGCTCGGTGTCAGCGAGCAGCAGCTCGCTGCTCGCTGCCAGTGAGCAGCTGCGTGCTGGGACAGAGAAAACCAAAAGGAAAAGGGAAGAGAAAAAAATATCCCCCAACCCCGATGTGTGCAGCAGCAGCCCGCAGCAGCAGCGAGCTGCAGCTGCAGCACGTAGCAACTGCAGCACGTGGCAACTGTAGTAGCGTGTAGCAGCGTGCAGCAGTAGCAGCAGCGTGCAGGAGCAGCAGCAGCAGCGTGCAGCAGCAGAGAGCTGCAGCAGCCACAGCTGCCACAGTAGCTCGCAACAACAACAGCTGTAGTTGCAACTGCAGCCGCAACAGCATCAGTAGCAGCAGCAGCCACTACAGCAGCAGCAGTAGCAGCGGCAGCAGCACCAGAAGCAGCAGTAGCAACTACAGCGGCTGCAGCAGCAACAACTACTGATGTCAGCACCTCTCTGCTGACGTCACTACTGATGTCACTGCTGACGTCAACAACAACAAAAAAAACAAAAAAGGAAACCAGAAAGGGTACAACAGTAGCACTGATTCTTAGTAGACTTTGCTGACGGTAGCTATCCGCGGCTGACGTCACTACTGACATTAGCAGCACAAAAAAAAAACAAAGGGACACACGCTCATGGCTGATAGTCCTGGTCAGGAGGGGTCCTCCTCTGTTGGAGGGACCCTTACCTCCCCTTTCTTGCAGCGCCTGCAACAGTAGCAGCACCAGCCGCAAAAGCAGCAGCCACCGCCACAGCAGTAGCAGCAACCGCCGCCACAGCAGCAGCAGCAGCAGTAATAGCGGCAGCAGCAGCAGCTATAACAACAGCAGCAGCTATAACAGCAGCAGCGGCAGCAGCAGCAGCAGCGGCGGCAACAGCAGCGGCAATGGCCGCTACAGCAACAGCAGTCGCCGTAGCAACAGCAGCGGTAGCAGCAGCAGCAGCAGCAGCAACAGTAGCAACAACGGCAGCAGCAGCAGTAGCAGTAGCAGTAACAGCAGCAGCAGCAACACCAGCAGCAGCTGCCGCTGCCACAGCAGCAGTAGCAGCAGCAGCCCACTGGTATCGTTGGCGGCAACCCTGACCCCCTCGTTGCTCTTCAGCAACATCTCGCCGCCTTGACGCAACAGCTTGCAGCGCTCCAACCAGTAGCCTCCTAGTCTCCCACCAGTGTGCCACTGTCGTTCGTCCCTCTAGGGCACGCCAGTCCAGCCGTGTCTGCTGCCACATACTACCTGGCACAGCAGCAGACTCAGCGCCAGCGGCAGACAGTGACCTCTGTCCTTGGCCCCACTCTGGGTGCCGGCCGCAGGCAGAAGGACTTTGAGACGCCGTCGCCGCCGCTTCAGGCCGGCGAGCAGTTCTGGAGCTAGGAGCTCAGCTTCCGGATCTGGGCACAAGGTGAGGGGCTGTTGGCATACTACACCCTCCCTTACAACCCCACCCAGGCCGACCAACTATATGACGCTAGTCGCACAGTTCCTGTCCTTGTCCCAGTCGCCCCTCCGACTTCGCGCTTGGCCCTAGAGCCTTTCCTCGGCAACTTCACCGTTGGCAACACTCCAGACCCTACAGCCACCTGGCACGTCCTCACTAGGCCCCATCGCCTGTCCAGCGACACTGAGATCAGTCGTCTGCTCCGGGAGTTCAACTCCCTGCACATGGCAGAGACCGAGACGGTCACCGCCTACCGGCAGCGGGCAGAGGACATCCTTCGTCGTCTCGACACATCTGCTCCGCCTCCTCTGTCCGCGCTTCTCACCATCAAGCGCGGTGCCACTAGCGCGTACGCAGACGTCTTCGTTCAATACCCCTAGGACGTCCTCTCCACCATGGCGGCCCAGGACACCCTCATGCCCTGGGCGTACGAGCTTTTCCTCCGCATTGAGGAAGCTCGCCAGGAGTCCCAGCTCCATCGCATGGAGGCTCTTGCATCCCCTACCGTCCCCTCCCCTGCCGTTGCCTCCGTGGCTGTCGCCTCCCCCGCCGCAGCTACCTCCTCGTCTTCAGGAAAGAAGAAGAAGCGCCGGAACAAGAAAGGCAAGGGTCCATCGCAGCAGGAGCAACAGCAATCGTCGACCAGGTCCGGCGGTGGTGGCTCGGTCTGCCATAACTGTGGCCAGCCCGGGCACGGGTGGTACACATGCCCTTTCCCGATGGACGAGGTACGCGTCATCGCCACCCTACGTTGCCAGCGGGAGCGCAATCTCGCCTGTGCCGCCGTCGCTACTTCTGGCCCTAACACTTCGACCTCGTCCAGCAGCTCTGCCACTCCGACAGCTCTGCCAATCCCGCAGACACCCGCGCCGCAAAAGTACTATTTATAGCCATCGGCACTTCCGCTTCCTTCGCCGGCTCCGTCCTCCTCCTACCCGGGCTCCGGCGCCATCACTCCGCACTCCGCCTACACTCCTGGGCCGTCCTCCCGTGAGCGTCAACTGGAGAAGTACATCGCGCTCCAGCTTGGCCTGCCTCGCCCTCCTCCCCAGGGAAGTGCGAGTTGCGTCACCTCCTGCCCACCTACACAGCCATGCATGACTGAGACTGAGCTGTGGTCCTGCCCCGTTTTTTCGTCTGTCTCGTCGTCTCCCATAGTATCCTCCACCCTCTTCCTTGACGACATTGTGTGGCTTGACGATTGGCAGTCTCATTTCGCGCCCCCTTCCACTGCGTCCGCGTCCCTTGCTTGCTACCATGTGACTGTTAGCGATCTGGCGACCCCTATCCAGAACCATGCTGAGACGTGGATCATCGACTCCGGGGCCACGCATCACATGACGGCCTCTCGTGAGGCCTTCAGTATGCTTGATCCTGTAGGCGATGTCTCCAGTGTCCGGACGGGCTCCGGACAAGTGTTGCCGGTCCGTGGTGTTGGCGTCGTTCGTTTCCGTGGTCCTGCCGGTGACGTCTTTCTGACCGATGTCCTCTTCGTCCCTGGTCTCAAGCTCAGCCTCCTGTCCGTGACTGCCCTTGACTGCATGAGCATGGACGTTGTACACTCGCGTGGTGTTGGCACTATGTCGTTGCGTCCGTTTGGTCTTGTCGTGCTGCACGCCACCGCCCGTGGCAACCTGTGGCATGTTCCTCGCCTCTCCTCTTCCTCTCCCGTCTCTTCCCCGTCGGCCACCACAGGCCATGTGTTTGTCACTAGTACGCTTTCTCCTCAGCACACCCGCCTCTTGCATCGCCGCCTTTGCCACGTCCACTCCGCCGCCGTACAGAGCATGCTCTGCACCAAGCCGGCCAAGGGCCTTCACCTGGAGACTTTCCCTCTCCCGTGCCCCACTGAGTGCATTGACTACGCTCAGGGGAAGATGCACCGGTCCACGTAACCCTTGTCTTCCTCCCGTGTGTCCGCCCCTCTCGATCTTGTCCACTCGGATGTCATGGGACCTCTCCCCACCGCGTCCGTCGCTGAGCATGGTTGCTATGTCCTCACCCTTACGGACGACTATTCTCGCTACCGCTCGGTCTTCTGCCTCCGGCAGAAGAGCGATGTCGCCCACACCATTCAAGACTGGTTGTCCTCGCGGAGCGCGACTGTGGCCGCCCTCTTCACCGCTTTCACTCCAATCGCGGCGGAGAGTACATGGGTGAGGCCACGACCTTTCTCGCCTCCCGCGGGGTCCACCATGAGACGTCTGCGCCCTACACACCCCCCAGAATGACGTCTCCGGGCGGTGGAACCGTACCATGGCCGACGCCATCCACAACATGCGGGTCGATTCCGGTCTCTCCGATGGCTTCTATTTTGAAGCCATGGCCTACATGACCTGGGTCTGGAACCGGATTCCCCACGGTCTCCTTCCCCGCCAGTCCACTCCCTACGAGCACTGGTGCGGTCGGCGCGCTGATCTCCGCCCGGCTTGCGTCTGGGGCTGTGTAGCCATTGTGTGGCTACCCGCCCCACAGTAGGGCGGCAAGCTCGCCCCCCGCGGATGCCCCTCCACCTTCCTTGGCGTGTCTCGTCAGTCCAAGGCCTGGCGCTTCTGGGACCCGTCCTGACACTGCATCGTCGAGTCCCGCGATGCCCTCTTCTTCGAGAACCTGTTTCCCCGCAACCTCATTCACTCCCGCTCGTCCGTGTCCCTCCGGTCACGTGGGGGAGTGGTGAGTCCGTCCTCCGTCCTATCGCTTCCGCGTGACACAGCACTCCGTCCCTCTGAGCCGGTAGCCCCTGTCACGTCCTCCGGACTAGCAGTCCCGGTCGCGCCCGCTGGCCCCTCTGGACAAGCAACCCCAGTTACGTCCGCTGGCCCCTCGGGGCCAGCAGTCCCAGTCGTGTCCGCTAGCCCCTCGGGGCCAGCAGTCCCTGCTGCGTCCGCTGGCCCCTCCAAACCAGCAGTCCCGGTCGCGTCCGCTGGCCCCTCCGGACCAGCAGCCCCGGTCGTTTCCGCTGGCCCCTCCAGGCCAGCAGCCCCAGTCGCCTCCGCTGGCCCCTCCAGACCAGCAGCGCCTGTTGCGTCCGCTGGCTCCTCCGGGCTAGTAGCCCCGTCCACCTCCGTTGGCCCGTCGGACTTATTGCCATCTCCTGCCCGATCGCACTACACACATGGCCCAGGCCGCAGCCTCCGACCTCGGCCGACAGTGAGCGCGCAGACAGTCACACCGCGTCCTTGGGCGCCTCGACCCCCTCTGGCTCCACGTGTCTCCTCCACTCCCACGGTCGTGAGTGGGGACCCTGGCACGAAGGCTCTCGGCCTGACCACCTTGGCCATCATCTCCGACCTTCACCCGGGCTCTGCACTGGGCTACGTCATGCTTCATGACGAGCATCGGCATGCTGTCATGGCTGCACTCGCCCGCATCCCACGTGGAGCTCGTGATGCACACGCCCTCTCAGTCCGGTCCACAGCACGCCCGGAGGACCCAGCCACCCTACGCGAGGCTCGAGCCTCTCCTGAGGCCGCACATTGGGATGCTGCCTGCACCGAGGAGCTCGCTGCTATCCGGCAGCACCACGTGTATGACCTCGTCGACCTCCCTCCAGGTCGGAAGGCCATTGGCGCCAATGGGTCTTGCGGCGCAAGTGGAAGCCTGCCGGGTCCTTGGACAAGTACAAGGCCCGCCTCACAGCAAAGGGATTTGCTCAGGTCCCTGCGGTCGACTACGACCAGATCTTCGCCCCTGTTGGTCAGTTCTCCACTAGCCGGGTTCTCTTCAGCCTGGTTGCCCAGCATGGGTTGGAGCTGCATCAGATGGACGTGAGCAACGCGTTCCTCCATGGCTCACTGGAGGGTGAGGAGCTCTACATGGTGCAGCCCCCAGGCTTCGACGACGGTACTGGGAGAGCTTGGCGGCTACGGAAGGCCCTCTATGGCCTGAAGCAGTCACCTCGGTGCTGGAACCAGGAGATCAGCAGCACACTTCTCCGTGGCGGCCTCCAGCGCAGCACCGCTGACCCCACACTGTTTCTCAGCCCGCGAGGTCAGACCTATGCCGCAGTTCTGGAATACGTTGACCATCTCCTCATCGTGTCGCCAGACACGGCCACCATCCGGCGTGTCAAGGACATTCTGCACGCTGCCTACCAGATGAGGGATCTCGGGTCTGCTCGAGTCTTCCGTGGCATGCAGCTCGAGCACGATCACTCCCAAGGCATCCTACACGTCCACCAGGCTGCCTATGTGCAGACCTTGTCCGCTCGCTTCGACGAGGACCTGCCCCTCGTGTCCAGTGCATCTTCACCCATGTCACCCGATGGCCAGGTGAAGCTGAAGAGTCCTGACCCAGCTGTTGTGGGGGAGCCAGTTGATGTGACCATGTATCTACGGATCATCGGGTCACTGATGTTCCTGGCGACGACAACGCGTCTAGACATCGCATTCGCCGTCAACCTCCTGGCCCAGTTCTCTCAGGAGCCGCGTCACCTCCACTACGAGGCCGCGATCCGAGTGCTGCGCTATGTCCTCTCGACCCCTCGGCGAGGTCTCATGTTCCGCCGCCAGTCGTCCATCGTCGCAGTAGGCTACACCGACAGTGACTGGGCCGGTAGTCCAGACGGTAAGAGTCGCACAGGCTGGATCTTCCTGATCGGCGGCACAGTTGTGTCCTGGCGTAGTGGTAAGCAGGGGTGCATTGCACGCAGCACTGCTGAGGTTGAGTACGTGGCACTTGGCTCAGGCGCGTGTGAGAATGTGTGGTTGCGTCTTCTGTTGTCTGAGTTGCGTCAGTCTGTCGCATCCATCACCTTGCATTGTGACAATGAGAGTGCCATGGCCATTGCCGACAATGACGTTGTGCATCACACTCGCACAAAGCACATTAATGTTGAGTATCACTATGTGCGTTCATTGTTGCACGACGGCAGCATCCGCATCGTGTGGGTTGAGACAGGACGGCAGCTGGCTGACTTCCTGACCAAGGCACTAAAGCAGGACTCGTTCAAGAAGGCTGTGAGTTCAGTCAGCATGCGTCTGTGATTTACTCTCTTGGTCTGTGCCTGCGTCTCTGCGTGTCCTCGGGGAGTCTGGATGTTGACCGTGTCTGTGCCCACCCATGTGCACTACGTCTGTGAGTCATGGGGGAGTGTTGGTTTTTGCTCTCATTGTGCTCTGTTGTGTCCTCTCGGCTTGTGTACATCAGCGTGCAGATGACTGACGGCGAGACTCGACGCTGATGGAGTGTTGTCCGGTGGAGTCGACGCACGCTGAGGTCTTCTCGCAGTTCGCTGGAGCCTCCTCTCTCCGGCGACGTGTTTAGCTCCATCGGCAGGCCTCCTCGGCGGTCGCGCTGCCGGCGGTCACGGCCACCGTAGTTGCTGTCTGCATGCGTCCAGCGCGTCCTATCGTGTTTGCATCGTCATGCACTGCCTAGGGTCCTTGTTGCCTGTTGCATGGCCCTGTTTGGCATCATAGACCATCGTAGCCACTGCTTGGGTTCAGGCCGCCATACCTCCTCGCTACTATTTTTCTAGCTGATTCTGACCGCACGGCTGTGTTTGCAGCGTTGGTATTATGGTATGGTCCAGTTTTCAGGCAAAATGGACGACGCTCGGGTTTTGGGCTGTCGGCCGTCTGGCTCGCCTCACTGAGAAAACTGCCAGCCTGAAAATAGGTAATTTCTGACTGGCTGGTGAACTGAGTAACAAGCTCTACAGAGCTGGGGGGGAGGCTAGTTCTTGGAGGGGTCTCCCATTGTGTCTCATTGTTCATTGCTAATCAGTATTTTCCAGTTTTCAGCTGCTATCTGGCGCTAACACTGGGGAGCGTACTTCTGAGTAACAAACCCAGAGCTTCTAGACTTAGGCTCTAGAGCAGCAGACTGAGGGGGCAACAGACCTAAGCAACGAGCGTGGAAGTCCGCACACTACATCAACAAGGCATGCTGCCCCAACCTGCCGCTTAGATTTCCAGCTGTTAGAGCTCCCCACCTTGTGTAGATGGAACTAGTGCAGGTGCATCACTCCTGTGACATGTATAGTGCATGCCAACCGCCTAGTTCACCCATGCATGGCTGATAGAGTTTTCTCGGTTGTCGAGACCCGGGCATTGGTGGTTTGTGCTGAAGTTAGTGATGAGCGTGAAGTCCTTTTCACGTCAACCGGAACTACATTGCCAGTTGACGAAAATGGACCAGAAAAGTTTGAATCTCTCACTGCATTGACCGCAACTATGTCGATAGTTGACAATGCTGAAACAGAATAGCGTAAAGCTCTTCCTACATCAACTACAACATTTCCTTCTACAGGGTCGTGGAACAAAATCGGAATGGGCATAGACTCGTCAATGGATGCAACGGAAATCACTACGACCCATTCTTCAAGACTAGCTCACAAAGCTAGTCTCAAAGATTTTCCATTGGCATGGCGAGCAAAACCATTGAGGACGCCTCCCTATCACCGACAGCGGCTCCTGCACTGTCATCGACAACAATTTTGAATCAACAAGAGCAAGGGAAGATATCGCCATCATCCTCTGCAACATTTTTCCAGTGGAACGTTATCAACGAAAGGCCAAACGTGTCACAAAGTCCGCTTTCTCTTTTCACATCCAAGAATCCAAGCCGTCAGAACGTCTTTGGTGGCATTCCGGAGTCGTTCGGGTCCTTAAGTGATGCTTCACTATCGTCAGTGGAGGCCGGAGACATCTCTCACCACCTTGTTGAGAAGATGTGTGGAAGCTTCTTAGCAACACAGCCGCTGACTAGGCATCAGTGGCAAAGCTGGACACAATACTAAAGCGCAGGTTGAGGCAGTTGCATTGTTGATGCAACGTGCGGGCTTCCACGCTCGTTGCTTAGTCTTCTGCCTCATCAATTGGCTACTCTAGAGTCTTAGTTTGAGTGCTCTGGGTTTATTACTAAGAAATGTGCACGACAGTGTTAGCGCCAGAAAACAATTGAAAACTGGAAGTGATTGATTAAGAAACAAGAATGAGCAACAGTGGCAGACCCCTCCGAATTTTAGATCCCCCCCCCCCAGCTCCGTAGAGCTTGTTACTCAGTTTTTAAGCCAATCAGAAAATATCAGTGTTGACCCGGGGTTCCGATGTGACCCCATCACCGCGGCCGCGGAACCACGATCCACATCGATGGGGCATCGAGGTGGATCTAGTTCGCATTCGCCGTGCGTGCAAAACAACCACCCCCCCCCTTCCCTCCCTCGACCGTCGCATCCTTGACCACCGACCATGTCTGACACGGCGAATCAGTGGACGTCTTCCGGAAAATTGGGGCGACCGCCTCCTCCACTTGCCTCCCCGCCCCCCCCCCCCATTCCAATTCGCGCCGGCTCGAACATCAGGGTACAGACCTGAAATTTTATTTCGAAAAGGGGTTTGCGTACTTAAAATGATGTTTCATTTGCTCGCAACTCCAAATCTACACGTTTTGCAAGAAAACCCTTCAATGAAGAATTCAAACATCTAACTGTAAGCATCAGATTTCTCCCTTCAAACTTCGGAGTTCGAACTTCATAAAATCGAACTTCGAATCAGCTTCAAAGTCCAATTCCGAACTACGAAAGTGAAACTTCTAACACTGAACCCTGAATATTCGGCATCTTACTCCGAAAGTCAATCTCCTTTGAAGTTCGATCCTCGAACATTCAATGGCGATGTTCAATTTCCATAACTCAAGAAAGGAACTCTGCGGGCATACATTTGATTGCCAAAACTTGATACAAAACTCAAATCAGTCGTTTCAAATTTGACTCGCCAGCTTGCAGGACCCTGGTTAGCTGTTTGTGACATGTGGAATGCTGCTACTGTGAGTCAGCGCGGCTGACCACGCGAAGCCGAGGATATTCGAGCAACCACGGAGACGACCCGCCACTGCGTCCGCAAAAAAGGAGGGCATGTGGTGTATAGACGGCCCAGAACAAAACCAGGGAAATGCACAGTCCAACCCCAGTAAAGCCCGATGTTCCGAGGTGGCCGATGTGGGGGGGGGATCACATCGATGTGCCGAGGTGGACATCGATGTTCCGGGGTTCGGGGTGGCCAGGTCAACACTGGAAAATATACCTATTTTATGGCAAGCAGGGTTTTCTCGTTGAGCCCTGCTAGACGGCCGACAGCCCAAACCCGGGCGTCATCCGTTTTCCTGGAAACAGGACCATGCCATAATACCAACGCTGCTAACACAGCCGTGTAGTCAGAAACAGCTAGAAAAATAACACCAAAGAGTTATTGTTGTCCGAACCCAGGCATTGCCTACTATGGTCTGTGATGCCAAACAGTGCCATGCAACATCAGACATGGACCCTAGGCAGAGCATGATGCTGCAGACGCACTGGTACAATGAGATCGAGTGCCTGACGCATGCGGACAGCATCTGCGGTGGCAGTAACCTCCGACGGCCCGACCGCCGAGGAGGCCTGCCGATGGAGCTGAGCACGTTGCCGCAAGGAGGAGGCTCCAGCAAACTGCATCTATGCCTCAACGTGCATGGGCTCCACCGGACGACACTCCGGCACGATCGAGTCTCGCCGTCAGTCATCTGCACGCCGATGTACACAAGCCGGGAGGACACAACAGAGCACAATGAGAGATGGGAAAAAACCAACACTCCCCCATGACTCAATGGCGCAGTGCACTTGGGCTGGCAACACCATACTGAACAAACAGACTCCCCCAGGGCACACAGAGATGCAGGCCTAAACAAAGTGCAACTCATGGACACATGCCGACTGAACTCGCAAATTTCTTGAACATGTCGCGCTTCAACGCCTTGGTCAAGAAGTCAGCTAGCTGCCATGCTGTCTCAATGCACACAATGCTGACGGTGCCGTCATGTAATAACAAACACACAAAATGATACTCAACATTGATGTGCTTTGTGCGTGTGATGCACGCCGTCATTGTCGGCGATGGCCATGGTACTCTCATTGTCACAATGCAACGTGATGGATGCGACGGACTGACGCAACTCAGACAACAGATGACGTAGCCACACGCTCTCACAAGCACCTGAACCAGGGGCCACGTACTCAGCCTCAGCTGTGCTACGTGCAATGCACCCCTGCTTGCCACTACCCAAGGACTCAGCCGTGCTGCCAATCAACAAGATCCAGCCTGTGTGACTCTTACCGTCCAGACTGCCGACCCAGTCACTGTTGGTGGAACCCACCACGACAACAAACGATTGGCGGCAGAACATGAGACCTTGCGGAAGAGTCGAGACGACGTAGCACAGTACTCGGATCGTGGCCTCGAAGTACAGGTGATGCGACTCCTGAGAGAAGTGAGCCAGGAGGTTGATGGCAAAAGCGATGTCCGGACACGTCGTCAGAAACATCAGTGACCCGATGACTCGCACATACGTGGTCACGTCAACTGGCTTCCCCACAATGGCTGGGTCAGGACTCTTCAACTTCACTTGGCCATCAGGTGACATGGGTGAAGACGCATTCGGCACGAGGGGTAAGTCCTCTACAAAAGGAGTGGACAGAGTCAGTACATACGCGGCTTGATGGACGTGGAGGATGCCCTGGGAGCGATCATGCTCGAGCTCTATGCCCAAGAAGACTCAGGTAGACCCGCGATCCTTCATCTGGTAGGCGGTGTGCAGCAGGTCCTTGACACGCTCGATGACACCCTTGTCTGGCGACGCAATGAGGAGGTGGTCGACGTAGACCATTACAGTGCCGAAGGTGTGGCCTCGTGAGCTGACGAACAGTGCGGGGTCAGCGGTGCTACGCAAGAGGCTGTCGCAGAGGAGCGTACTGCTGATCTCCTGGTTCAGCACCGAGGCGACTGCTTTAGACCACAGAGGGCCTTCCGCAGTCGCCAGACTCTCCCAGTGCAGTCGGCGAAGCCTGGGGGCTGCACCATGTAGATCTTCTTGCCCTCCAACGAGCCAGGGAGGAAAGCATTCCTCATGTCCATCTGGTGTAGCTCTCACCCTTGCTGGGAAACGAGGCTGAAGAGTGCCCAGCTGGTGGAGAGACGACCAACTAGGGCAAGGATCTGGTCGTAATCATTCCCAGGGACCTTAGCAAACCCCTTGTCTATGAGGCGGGCCTTCTACTTGTCCAAGGACCTGTCCGGCTTCCATTTGCGTCGGAAGACCCACTTGGAACCAATGGCCTTCTGACTTGGAGGGAGATCGACGAGGACATACACGTGGTGCTGCTGGATAGCAGCGAGGTCGTCGGCATAGGCAACATCCTAGTGTGCAACCTCAGGAGAGGCTCGAGCCTTGCGTAGGGTGGCTGGGTCTTTTAGGCGTACTTTGGAGTGGACTGCTAGAGCATGTGCATCTCGAGCTCTCGGTGGGATGCGTGTGAGTGTAGCCACGACAACATGCCGATACTCGTGACGGAGCATGGCGTAGCCCAGTGTAGAGCCTGGGTGGAGGTCTGCAATGATGGCTGACGTGGTCAAGCCGAGAGCCTTGGTGCCCGGGTCCCCACTCATGATCGTAGGAGTGGAAGAGGCACGTGGAGTGACAGGGGGCCGAGGCGCCACAGCGCGCGGCATGGCAGTCTGGCCACTCATTGACGGCCGGGGTCAGAGGCTACCGCCTCGACCACGAGTGTCGCACAGTGGAGCAGGAGATGGCACTGAGTTTGACGAGGCTGCTGGCGTCGAGGGACAAATGGACGTGACTGGGATTGTCGACCTGAAGGGGCCAACGGGTGCGCGTGGGGCTGTCAGCCCGGAGGAAATAACAGACGAGACAGGGGCTACCGGCCTGGAGGGGTCAGCGGAAACAACTGGGGCTACCGACCCAGGGGGACCAAGTGATGTGCCTCCCAGAGTTTTATGGAGGACGGACTCACCACTCCCCCATGCAACAAAAGGGACAGCGACAAGTCGGTGAGGAAGAGATCGCGGGGAAACAAGTCCTCAAAGAAGAGGACATTGCGTGACTCCACGATGTAGTGGCGAGAGGGATCCCAGAAGCGCCAGGCCTTGGACAGACGAGAGACGTCGAGATAGGTGCAAGGACGCCTGCGAGGGGCGAGCTTGCTGCCGTGCTACGGGGCGGGCAGCCACACAATGGCCACACAGCCCCAGACTTGAGCGGGGCGGAGGTCAGCTCGCGGATCGCACCAGTGCTGGTACGGCGTCGACTGGTGGGAAAGGGGTCCGTGGGGAGTCCGTGTCTGAACCCACATCATGTAGGCCATGGCTTCAAAATAGAAACCATCAGAGAGGCCAGACACAACCCGCATGCTGCCAACTACATCGGCCATAGTGTGGTTCCAACGCTTGGAGATGCCGTTTTGGGCAGGCGTGCAAGGCGCGGACGTCTCATTGTAGATACCGCGGGAGGCGAGAAAAGTTGTGGTATTGCCCATGTACTCACTACTGCAATCGGAGCAAGATCGGCAAAGAGATCGACCACACTCGTGCTCAGTAAGGACAAGCCAGTTCCGAAAAGCGGCAGCGACATTTCTCTTCTACCGAAAGCAGAAGACCTAGCGATAGCGAGAGTAGTCATCAGGGAGGGTGAAGACGTAACGTCCATGCTCGCCGACGGACTCGGTAGGGAGAGGACTCATAACATCCGAATGGACCACGTCTAGAGGGGCGGATGCATGATAGAAGGATTGAGGGTATGTGGAACGGTGCATCTTGCCCTACGCGCAATCAATGCACTCCGTGGGGCACGACAGAGGGAAAGTGACCGGGTCAAGGCGTTTGGCCGGCTGGGTGCGGAGCATGCTATCCACCGCAACAAAGTGAACGTGGCAAAGGTAGAGATGTAAGAGACGTGTATGCTACAAAAAGAGCGTGCCGATGACAAACACATGGCCTGTGGCGGCGGACGGAGAGGGTACGAAAGGAGAGGAGGACAGACGAGGCACGTGCCACAGGTTGCCACTTGCGGTGGCATGGAGAATGACAGTACCGGACGGACGCAATGACACAATTCCAACACGACGCGAGTACAGAATGTCCGTGCTCATGCAGTCAAGGACAATAATGGATAGAAAATTGAGCTTAAGAGTGGGGAGAAAGACAACATTGGTCACGAAGACATCAACGACAGGACCACAAAAACGAACGACGCCGACGCCACGGAGATGTAACACCTATCCGGAGCCCGTCCGGACGCCGGACACATTGCCAACAAGACCAAGCATAGTGAAGGCCTAGCAAGAGGCCGTCATGTGACGCCTGGCCCCGGAGTCGATTATCCAGGTCTCAGCAGGATCTTGGACTGGAGTCGCCAGATCGCTAACACTCACGTGGCAGCAAGCAAGAGATGCAGACGTAGTGGAAGGCGGTGCAAACCAAGACTACCAATCACCAAGCCAAGTGACGTCGTCATGGGAGGGGGTAGAGGGGAGCATAGGAGACAACGAGGCGGATGAGGAGGTAGGAGACAACCGCAACTCAGTCTCAGTCATGCAGGGGAGAGGAGACGAGTAGGAGATGACGCAAGTGGCACTTCCCTGGGGGGGAGGGCGAGGCAGGCCGAGCTAGACCGCGATGACCTGCTCCAGCTGAGGTTCACAGGTGGACAGTTTGGGAGTGTAGATGGAGTGTGGAGTGACAGCGCCGGAGCCCGGATAGGGGAAGGACTGCACTGGTGATGGGAACGGAGGCGCTGATAACTGTAGATGCTGCTGCTACTAAGCCGGTGTCAGTGGGACCGATGCGACTGACGAAGTGTAATTGCTGGACGGAATCGAGGCATCAAGGCCGGTGACTACTACAGCGGCAAAGACGAGAAGGCACTCACGCTAGCGTCGCATGGTGGCGATAACACACGTTTCGTCCGTCGGCAGCGGGCAAATGTACCACCTGTGTCCTAGCTGGCCGCAATTGTGGCAGACCGGGCTACAAACACTAGATCCAGTCCGCTGCTGCTACTGAGGGCCCTTGCCCTTCTTGACCTTGCACTTCTTCTTCGCCGACGCTGACGACGAGGAGGTGGTGGGTGCAGTTACTGCGGGGAAAGCAATGGTCACGGAGGCAAGTGTAGGAGATGCGAGGGCCTCTGTGCATTAGATGTAAGACTCCGGACGAGCTTCTTCAATCCTGAGGGAGAGCTTGCATGCCTAGTGGATGAGGGTGCCCTGGGCCGCCATGGTGGAAAGGACGTCCTAGGAGTAGTGAACAAAGACGTCCGCGTACGCGCTTGTGGCACCGTGCTTGATGGTAAGAAGCTCGGCCAGAGGGGGTGGAGCAGAGGTGCCTAGGCAACGTAGGATGTCCTCGGCTCGCTGCTAGTAGGAGGTGACCGTCTTGATCTCCCCCATGTATAGGGAGTTGAACTCCCGCAACAGGCGGCTTGTCTCAGCTTTGCTGGATAGGTGATGGGGACGACTAAGGATGTGTCATGGGGATCGCAGGGTCTGGTGTCCCGCCTCAGGTGAAGTCCGCGAGGTTGGGCTCTACGGCTAGGCGTGAAGCCGAGGGAGCGACTGGAACAAGGGCATGCACGGCGCGACCAGCGTCATATAGCTGGTCGGCCTGGGTGGAGTTGTACGGAAGGGTGAAGTATGTCCACAAGCCCTCACCCTGTGCCCAGATGCGGAAACTAGGCTCCCAGCTCTGGAACTCTTCGCCGGCCTGAAGCGGCGGGGGTAGGGTCTCAAATTCCTTTGGCCTGCGGCCGACACTAGGGCCAAGGAGAGAAGTAACTCTCTGCCGCTGGCGCTTAGTTTGTTGCTGCGCCAAGTACCCTACTGCCTGATGATTTTGCCCTCAAAAATATTTTTTGGGGTGTAGTCTTGGTTCGTTTTTGGGAATGAATAATTTTCTGTTTTCAAATTGGGCAAAATCACCTCATGTTGTTGCCTTAAATTTGTCTTTTTATGGCTTTGAGCAGCCATTTCGACTCCGTCACTCGCGTTTTCCGATGTCGACGACTGTCCAACACCGGAAAACGTGCGATCGCGTGACCTCCGACGGTCACGCGACCGCACTTTGAAATTCGCTCGACAAGCTAGGGTCGAGCACTGTCGGATGAATTATTATTTTGTATTCGTTTTAGGATGGATGATTTCCACGTTAGAGCCAAATAAAAGAAATTGTCGTCCCCGAATAATTATTTAATATCGAAATCATCAGGCAGTAGGGTAATGCGCGACAGCAGATATAGCGAGGCTGGCGTGTCCAGGTGGAAGAAACGGGGGCAGGACACCGGTGTGAGGCTGCGATGCCAATGGCTTCCGTGCTACAAGTTGCTGCATCACTATGGTAAGCTGCTGCTGAATGGTAGCCAGGGGGTCGGCGGCGTCGGCGACGGAGCCTGTAGACTGCTGCTGTTGCTGTTGCTACTGTTGCTGTTGCTGCTACTACTCCTACTACTGCTGGTGCTGTTACTACTAGTGCTGTTATTTCTGCTGTTGCTGTTACTGCTACTATCATTACTGTTGCAGTTGTTGCTATTGCTACTACTGCTAATGCTGCTGTTGCAAAATCTACAATTGCTTTAAGAAAGGAGGGCTAGGGTTCCCCCCAACAGACGAGGACCCTTCCCCACTCGGGCTGTTAGCCATGGTGGGTTGTGTTTTCCCCCCTTTTTTTCTTTTTGTGTTCGATTGGTGTTTGCAGTGACGTCACCCTAGAAAGGCTGACATTAGCAGCCGATGCTTTGTTTCTACATAGTTGCTGCTATAAAAGTATTTCCCACCTCTTCTTTTTCTTTTTTTTTTATGACGTCAATAGTGACATCAGCTGAGGGCTGGTGACATCAGCAGCGGCTGTTTCTAAAGCTGCTGCTGTAGGAGATATAGGGCAGCTACTGTTGTAGCTACAGTTGCCGCTGCTGCCGCTGCTACTACTGTCGCTATTGTTACTGCCGCTACTACTAACCTGCTGTTGCAGCAGCTACTACGGCTACTGCTGGTGGTGCGGTCGTTGGTGCAGCAGCGCCTGTTGTAGCTACTATAGTTGCTGCTTCTGCGACAGATACTGGTGCTGCTACGGCTGCTGTTGTAGCAGCAGCTGCAGCTGTTGCTGCTGTTGCTGCCGCTGCAGCTGCTCCTAGGCTACTCCGTGTTGCTGGGTGTTACAGCGAGGTGGGGATTTTTTTCTTGCCTTTTTTTTTCGTTTTCTTATTTGTTCCCCACAGCGGGCTCCCTTCTCATTGTGAGCAGCGAGATACGAGCAGCGAGTTGCGAGCAGCGAGCTCGCTGCTCGTTGCTAGTAGCTCGTTTCTTACTACGAGCAGTGAGTTCGTAGCCAGCAGCTTGCTGCTCACTGCGAGCAATGGGCTGTGAGCAGCCACGGCTGCTTCTGTTGGTGGCTGCCGCTACAACCGCTCCTGCCAGCTACTGCTAGCCACTGCCGGTTGCTGCTCGCTACTGCTACTGCCACCGGCTCCTGCTGCTACTTGCTGGTGCTGTTCTAGTTGCAAGGTGCTGCTACTAGCTGCTTGTTGCTACGGGCTGTTACTACTGCTCCGAGCTGCTACTGTTGCCGGGTGCTGCTGTTGCTTGCTGCAAATACTTCTGCAAGCTACTCGTGTTGCCGACTGCTGCTGCTTAGCACTGCGGCTGCTGCTAAGCACAATTGTTGCTGGCTGCTCCTTCCACTGTTCATTGCTGTTGCAAGCCGATACTACTGCTCTACGCTGCTGCTGCCAGTCACTGCACCTAGATGACGTCGCCACGTGCGTTGTCGCGAAAAGGTGCCTGACACGGCTTGCCGCTCACCTCCATGCGTCACGCGTGGGGGTCAATGCTCCCGAACAAAATCCGGCAGCATTTCCCCTGGCCCAGTGGCCTTGGGAAAAATTCTGACGCCACCACCAGGCAGGTCAGTGCTGTCGGATAGATTCTGGCAGCATTTCCCCTGCAGTGGCACGTATGGGGGCCCGCCGGCGTAGTTAGGCACCTGTACGCCAGTCGTCTGCTGTTGTTGCTACGATTTGGCTCTGATACCAAGAAGGAAAACCTAGGCAGCATATTGGGGCAGCCGCGTATTTGATGCAGCGTGCGGGCTTCCAAGCTCGTTGCTTAAGTCTGCTGTCCCCTCAGTCTGCCGCTCTAGAGTCTATGTCTGTATGCTCTAGGTTGGTTACTCAGAAACACGTGCGCCAGTGTTAGCACCAGAAAGCAGCTGGAACTGAAAGTGACTCATTAGGAATGAGGAATGAGCAACAATGGGAGACCCCTCCAAGTTCTAGCTCCCCCTGTAGCTTTGTAGAGCTTGTTACTCAAGTAACCAGCCAATTAGAAGATAGACATAGACCTATTTTCTGGAATGCAGGGTTTTCACGGTGAGCCTTGCTAGACGGTCGACAACCCAAAATCCGGGCGTCGTCCGTTTTGCCTGAAAACTGGACCATACCATAATACCAATGCTGCAAACGTAGTCGTGCAATCAGAAACAGCTAGAAAAAAAACAGCAAAGAGTTATGGCTGCCCGAACCCTGGCAGTGCCTACGACATTCCATGATGCCAAATAGTGCCACGCAACATCAGACATGGACCTTAAGCGGAGCATGACGCTACAGATGCAATGGTAGAGTCACATCCAGTGCCTGACGCATGCAAAAAGCATTTGCGTTGGCAGTAACCGCCAGTGGCCCGACCGCCGAGGAGGCCTGCTGATGGTTTGAGCAGGTTGCCGTAGGAAGGAGGCTCCAGGGAACTACGTGCAGGCCTCAGCGTGCATCGACTCCACTGGACGACACTCCAGCAGTGTCAAGTCTAACCGTGAATCATCTGCACGCCAATGTACACAAGCCGGGAGGACACAATAGAGCACAATGAGAGATGCAAAATAACAAAAAAAAATAGGCATACCATAATATGCAGGCGGCAAACGCAGTCGTGCAGTCATAATCAACTAGAAAAATAGTAGAGAGGAGTTATGGCCGCCTAGACCCGATCAGCGTCTACGCTAATCCCCTGTACCAATAGTGCCAAAAAATCATGAAACTTGGATCCTAGGCATGGCACAGCGTTGCGAACGCAATAGTATAGTCAAACACAACGCTGGACGTGTGCAGACAGCATATGCAACGAAAGTGCCTGTCGGCGGCCCGACTGTCGAGGAGGTCTACTGATGGAGCTGAGCACGTTGGAGGAAGGAGGCTCCACCAAACTACGTGTAGGCCCCAACATGAGTCAGCTCCACCGGAAGACACCCTATCAGTGTCGCGTCTTGCCATCAGTCATCTGCACGCCTATGTATACAAGCCGAGAGGACACACCAGAGTACAAGTGAGAGATGTGAGACAAAAACAAATACTACTCCATGACTCACAAGCGTGGTGCACATGGACGGGCAAAGAGCATGGAGACCAAGCGGATAGGGAGAGAGAGAACCTCACAGACACACACCAATTGCACTCACAGCCTTCTTGAACGAGTCACGCTTCAGTGCCTTAGTCAGAAATTCAGCCAACTGCCTTGTTGTCTTAACCCACACAATGCTGATGTTGCCGTCATGCAACAATGAATGCACACAGTGATACTCGACATTGATGTGCTTTGTATGAGTGTGATGCATGCCGTCATTGTCAGCAATGGCCATGGAACTTTCATTGGCATGCTGCAACGTGATGGACGGGAGTGACTGACGCAACTTGGACAACAAGCGACGAAGCCACACACTTCACAAGTGCCAGAACCAAGGGCCACATACTCAACCTCAGTAGTGTTGCACGCGATGCAGCCTTGCTTGCCACTACGCCAAGATATGACCCTTTCGCCAACAAGGAAGATCCAACAAGTACGACTCTTACCGTCTGGACTACCGGCCTTGTCATTGTGGATGTATCTTGTCGCCACAACGGACCGCTGTCGATGGAACATGAGGCCTCACCGTGGGGTAGAGAGGACATAGCACAGTATTCGAATTGCGGCCTCAAAGTGGAGGTGATGCGGCCCTTGAGAGAACTGTGCAAGGAGGTCAACGGTGAACGTAATGTCTTGACGCGTCGTTGTCAAGAGGAACATCAGTGAGCCGATGACGCGCAAATACGTGGTCACGTCTACTGGCTCCTCCACCACGACTGGATCAAAGCTCTTGAGCATCATCTTACCATAAGGCAACATGGGTGAGGATGCTCTCGGCACAAGGGGCAGGTCCTCAGCGAAGCGCCCGGACAAGGTCTGGATGTAGGCGGCCTAATGGACATGCAAGATGTCCACAGAATGATCATGCTCAAGCTCCATGCCCAGAAAGACTCGTGCTGGCCCGAGGTCCTTCCTTTGGTAGGCAGCATGCAATAGGTCCTTGACCCGGTGGATGGTAGCTACATCCGACGATGTGATGAGCAGGTCGTTAACATAGACCAGGATAGCGACAAGGGTCTAACCTTGCGGACTGATGAAAAGCGAGGGGTCGGCAGAGCTATGAAGGAGGCCACCACTGAGAAGCATACAACTGATCTCCTGGTTCTATCAACGCGGTGATTGCTTCAACCCATAAAGGGCCTTCCGCAACTTTCAGACCTTGCCAAAGCCATCGTCAAAGCTTGGAGGCTGCACCATGTAGAGCTCCTCGCCCTCTAGTGAGCCATGGAAGAAAGGCTTTCCTCACATCCATCTCATGCATTTCCCACCTATGCTAGGCAACCAGGCTGAACAACGCCTGGCAAGTAGAGAACTGACCAACCGGGGCAAAAATCTGGTCATAGTCGATCTCAGGGACCTGAGAAAACCCCCTTGGCTATGAGACGAGCCTTGTACTTGACCAAGGACCCGTCTGGCTTCCACTTTTGCCGGAGAACCCACTTGGCGCCAATGGCCCTACGACCTGAGGCTTGGTCGACAACCTCATAGACCTGATGTTGCCGAATGGCGACAAGCTTGTCGGTGCATGGAGCCTCCCAGTGAGCGGCCTCGGAAGAGGCTCGAGCCTCACGTAGGGTGGCTAGGTCCTCTGGGCGATCTGTAGGGCAGACAATGAGGTCCTGCGCGCCCCGCGTCCCTGGTGGCATTCACATGAGCGTGGCCGCAACGGCATACCGGTGCTCCTGATGGAGCAAGGAATAGCCCAAAGGAGACCCTAGATGTAGGTGAGTGATGATTGATAGTATGGCCAAGCAAAGTGCCTTGGTGCCGGGGTCCCCACTCACGAATGTGGAAATGGGTATGATATGAGGTAAGGAGCCTCGTGGGATGACAAGGGGGTCGTGGCGCGAGAGGACGTGAGGAGGCGGCCTGAGTGCTCACTATTGGCTTGGGTCTAAGGCTCCCGCCCGGACCACGTGTGTAGCACGCCGATACGGATGGGAAAGCCAGCCCTAAGGGGCTAGCGGACACGGATTGGGCAGCTGGCCCTAAGGGGCTGGCGGACACGGACGAGGTAGCCGGCCCTGAGGGGCTGGCGGACACAGATGGGGCAGCCGGCCCTAAAGGGCTGTCGAACACAAACAGGGCGGCCGGGCGTGAGGGGCTAGCGGACACGGACGGGGCACCTGGCCTCGAGGGGATGGCAGGCACACACGAGGAAGCTGGCTCTAAGGGGCTTTCGAACATAGATTGGGCAGCTGGCCCTGAGGGGTTGGCGGACATGGATGGGGCGGCCGGCTCTGAGGGACAGGCGGGCACGGACAAGGCAGCCGGCTCTGAGGGGTTGTCAGACACAGATGGGGCAGGTGGCCCTAAGGGACTGGCGGACACAGAAGGGGCACTCGGCGTAGACAGCCCCGCAATCGCAGACGATGGAACGCCCGAACGCAGCCGGACGGAGGTCGGACCCACCACTCCCCCACGCGACGGGAGGAACATCGATGTGCCAGAGCAAATGAGGTTGCGAGAAAACAGGTCCTCAAAGAAGAGGGCGTCCCGGGAATCGACAATGCAGTGCCAGGTGGGATCCCATAAACGGTATGCCTTTGACTGACGTGAGACGCTAAGGACGGCCGCGAAGCTTGAGCTTGCCACCCTGGTGTGGGATAGGCAACCACACAATAGTTACGCAGCCCCTGACGCGGGCTAATTGCAGGTCGGCTCACTCTTCACACTAGTGCTGGTATGGTGTTGACTGACGGGGAATGGGTCCGTGGGGAATCCGGTTCCAGACCCACGTCATGTTGGTCATGGCCTCAAAGTAGAAGCCGGATGGTGTAGACAATGTCGTCCATGGTGTGGTTCCATTGCTCAAAAACGTTGTTTTAGGTAGGCATGTAAGGCGCCGACAACTCATGATGGACACTAGCGGAGGCGAGGAAGATTGTGGTCTCCCCCAAAAACTCACCCCGGCGATGATAGCCAAAGCAACGGAGGGGGCGACTACACTCGCGTTCAGCACGAAAAATCCAGTCGTGACCGATGGGAGCGACGTCGCTCTTCTATCGAAGGCAAAAGACCCAACGATAGCAAGAGTAGTCGCCCGTAAGTGTCAAGACATATTGACCGTGCTCGCCGACTGACTCTGTCAGGAGGGGGCCCATGACATCAGAGTGAACCAAGTCGAGCGGGGCGGTCGCTCGAGAGGCAGAGAGGGGGTAGGTGGAACGATGCATCTTTCCCTAAATGTAATCAATGCACTTGATGGGAGATGACTGAGGAAAGGAGGCTGGGTCAAGGTCCGTGGCTGGCTGCGTGCAAAGCATGCTGTCAAAAGTGGCAAAGTGGACGTGACAGAGGCGGCAATGTAGGAGATGTGTGTGCTGCGGAGACAGTGTGCAAGTAAAAAACACGTGGCCAATGTCGGCCGATGAGGAGGGTACACAGAGAAAAGCGGATAAGTGCAATACGTGCCACATGTTGCCACGGGCAATGGCATGCAAAACGACACAACGTGACGGATGCAATGACATAGTGCCCACACCACGAGAGTACAGAACGTCCATGCTCATGCGATCAAGGACGCTGACAAACAGGAGGCTGAGCTCAAGGCCAGGGACAACGAGGACATCAGTATCAAATACATCACCAGCAGGACCACGGAAACGAACGACGCCGATACTACAAATGGGTAACACCAAGTTCACAAATGGTCATGATACGGACACAGATACACCTTGCACCAAACCACTCTTAGGCAAGGGGCAAAGCCCAATGGAACAAAAGGCCACCACAAACTTCTCGCAAGCCACTGCTTTTGTCAAGAAATCAGCACGTTGCATGTCCGTGCCGACCCATATGGCGGATATCATGTGTCGCTCCACCAGATCATGCACGAAATGATGCTCAACAGCAATGTGCTTTGTGCAAGCATGAAAGATACCAGAGTTCACCACAATGGCCAGAGCACTCTGGTTGTTGCAGCGAAGCACAACGATGGGCTCTGACTGAACCATCTCAAGGAACAGGCCCTACAATCACACTACCAGAGCAGCCCCTGTATCTAGAGCAACATATTATGCCTCTAACGAGCTACGTGCAATGCAACCCTTTGTCCCATTGTGCTAGGATACAACTGTACCAAAGAGCAAGAACACGTAGCCGGTGTGACTGCGTCCATCTGTACTCCAGGCCCAGTCGTTGTAGAACCGTGTATAGCCCTCTCTCTCTCATTCTCCCCCCGCTCCCTCTCTCTCTCTCTCTCTCTCTCTCTCTCTCTCTCTCTCTCTCTCTCTCTCTCTCTCTCTCTCTCTATCTCTCCCTCCCTCCCTCTCTCTCTCTCTCTCTCTCTCACACACACACACACACACACACACACTCTCTCTCTCTCTCTCTCTCTACCTCCCTACCTCCGTACCTCCCTACTTCCCTTCATATATCTCATTCTTTCCACCCACTATATCCTAAAGAAAATATTCCTCATTCAAGTACCTTTTTCTTTTCTTGGAAAAAATGTTTTTCCAATATTTTTTCTCGTTTTTTCTTTGTTTCAAGAGAGGAATATTAATTAGTAACCAATACTAGTCTTTGTATCTTGTTTTTGTGATATATGTGTATTAAAATTCATGACTTACCGAGCCCAAAAGTGGGCTCTTTTGTCACATCCGTCGGGCGCGCACTTTTTGGTTGATCTCGTCACCGACAGGTTGCTGTCTCCGATCGGAGTGTGACGGCCGTCACTCGCTGCCGGCAGAAGGCCTGATAAGCTGTCATCTCGCTAACCTGTTTGCCGTCGGATGTTCCAGGAGCCTCTAATCCTGTTGCTAGGACCCCCTAGTGCGAGGCGTAGTGTATATGGGTCAGTGTGTTCGATTTGTATGACAGAGTGCAATTATCACACACTGAGTGTGCGATCTGATACAGTGTCAAACCACATTGGGTTGCGATGTTAGTTTGTCTAGAGAGTTAATTGGTTTGCGAATGTTAGCACCTCGCAAGTCATCCGAACGATTCATCACGCGAACAACTCTTGTCCTTTCTGGCAAGCATCGTGCAGTTCAAGCAGAACAGAAAAAAAGGAGTCGTTCGTTCAACACAAGTCGACATTATTAATAACGATGAGTGAAGATAGGCAATATGAATTGGTTAAGGGCCAAATAACCCTTCTACCCAGTTTCCGAGGGGGTCAAGAACGCCCTACCCAGCGAACAAAAAATATTGATGCCCTATCCGGCGACTTAAAAAATAAGACTCCCCTGCCCGCTCGCTTCACCATGCTCAATCAGCGGCATGCACCGCTGATCGAGCGAAGCGAGGTGGGGCATGTCCACCCCCCTCGTGATTCTCGCTCTCACGCGAGAATCGCGATCGAGCGATGACCTGTTTTTTTTTTTTTTTCGACACGCAACCCCCTGGTTTGATTTAGGGTTTTGTATGTTTTGCGCGGGCGGAGCCTGCACAAAACATAAAACCCTACATCAAACCAGGGGTTTGCGTGTCAAAAAAAAAAAAACAAACAGGTCATCGCTCGATCGCGAACGAGCGAAAACGTCTGTTTTCGAAATCCAACGGAAACTCTCATTTTTTTTCCTTCACGCAAACCCTTCAAGTTTTATGATTCAAACCCTAATCAAACCACACCCATCATTACATGAGGGGTTTAGGGTTTTATTTTTGTGCGGGCACCTGCTGGGCCCCGCGGTAGCGGGGCCCAGCAGGTTCCCTTTCAACGCATGGGGAGTCTCGGACCCCCCATGCGAACCACAGGCAAACCCTCCCGCCACTAATATTCACAAACCCCTCGAATGAGGGGTTTGTGAATGTTCGAAGCGAGTGATGACGTCAGCATGTCGACGCTGCATTGCATGCAGCGTCGACATGCTGCATTTTCTCGCTGTTCGTGGGTAATTCGTCAATAATCCCTGGACAGTGGGTAGGGGAGTTTTATTCTTCCGAACGCCGGGTAGAGTAGTTTTATTCTTCCGAACGCCGGGCAGTGCATACACACATTCAAAGTTTTTGGGTAATCCCTACATGTACCCATTGGTTAATCAGGCCAAAATATTCAGAATCTATTCGAATACCGTCAGAAACTCTCAGTCGAGTGAGTGTGACATGTTTCCACTTAAATTCGCAGAATAGACACATACCTCTTATGTATCTACGTCGATGTAAAGATGTTATCGTCACTCTCCGAAATTATTTTTCCCTATCGAAAAGTTTTTTTTCTGGCGTGAGAAGAAGTTTTGACAAGCCGTTGTTCGCAAAGATTCGAAACGGTTCCGAATAGAATCAGCGATGTCATAGTTCACAGAACACGACCTCTATTGACCTCTCATTTGTGAAATCTCAAAACTCACAGCTAGCTGGTTTGTCGATTCTTTACGTATCTCTTGGATTACGAACGTCGTTGGTTTGCTCCTCTAGATTTAAGATTGTTACACGCGATTCAGCCATTTCAGAATGTGAGGGTCGCACACTGAGTGCGTGATAAGTGCACTCTCGCATGTATTTCGAGCGCACGCGCCACATACACTAGCCCCGTACACTGGACCCATCTCTGGGCAACCTTACGAGGACTGATGCGAATGATAAGTTATGTCGCCGCAGGCAATGACAAACATGTCGCTGAAATGACAGTGCAAAGTTGTTGGCAGTTAGACGGCCGTCAAGAAAATTTGATAAGCTGCTCGGACCGATCGACCGACCGGTGCACACGGACAATCTTGATAGCAGTTATTTGTATTCTCCTCTTAACTTTCACTACAGAGGTAACTCTCAGAAAACTTGTCGTACACATCTAGGTCGCATAGCTCTGTGTAGCTTTCAGAGGCTACAAAAACCAAATAAAACACACTTCATGCTGCTCAACATTATCTCAATCGGTCTTCTGATATCATCAAGCTATTATATCAGGTGAGGGTTTTTACCAAACATTCATTGGTCCAACATATCAAACATACAACCACATTATCATAAAAAACAAATAGATGTAATTTCAACTCATTGAGTTATTTTCTAAAAATTTATGCATCATCCATATAAGACAAATTCAAGAAATGATTAGACACATGGAACAAATTAGCACACTGAGTGTGCTCTTAGTGTAGTTTTATATGGTGACTAAGCGCACTCGCCACATACACTCGTCCCACGCACTCAAGTCCCTTCTAAGAAGAGAATTTTTTCTGCCATATAGGACAAAACAATAAGTTGCTATTAAGCACATGAGATAAATTAACACACTGAGTGTGCTCTTAGTGTACTTTTGTATGGTGATTGAGCGCACTAACCACATACACTAGCCCCACGCACTGGGGTCCTTCCTAAGAACTGCATCATTTCACCACGTAGGACAAAACAAAGTTGCTCTTAAACACATGAGACAAATTAGCACACTTAGTGCGCTCTTAGTGTACTTTTGTATGGTGATTGAGCGCACTTCCCATATACACTAACCCCACGCACTGAGGTCCTTCCTAAGAAGGGACTATTTAGACAAGATAAGATAAAAGTACACTCTTCTCATACACTATAGAAAGCGTGTAAGGATTAGTGTAAGATACTCCCCTGTAATAGAGCACACTCAAGGTACACACTAAAAAACCAGTGCGTGAAATGGCCCCGATTAACCAGTCTCTATATTTGTAGAGTAAATGAAGTCTATTTTTTATATGTGTTTATCATTCACTCCCACTTGCACATCATTGCATACCACACGAGCATCACCTCATGTATTGATTTGCCAAAATGATTACCTGCTTTTGACATGATGTGATGGTAGATATGAAGACAAAAGATATCTTTGGTGACTCATTCCATGCACACATGCATTCCATTCGTGAACAACTAGTGTTGTTGACATCCATGACAATAGATATCGTCTTGTTCTAGTGACATGTATAGAGTCCGTAGCATGTGGTGTTGGGCTGCATTTGGAATCCTAACTGGCCATACCCACCCTGCATTTCCAAAAGGGACACCTTTAAAGAACCAACCACGTCGTCGGTGTTTGAGTGGGTGTCGGTTCAGTCGACTCTAGATGCATTTCATTGTTCAAGAACTGATGGCCATTAACATCTGCCGTCGTCTAGACATACAGCATATGTCGTGGTCAGTCTGGTGCGTTGTGGTGTCTAGATGTGTTGAGCAAAGTGGGTCTATTTTGTGGTAGGTATTCATCATTCACTACCACTTGCACATCCTTGCATATCACACCAGCCCTAGCTCATCCATGGATAATTCCAATATGGTTACCTACTTTTGACATGATGCAATAGGAGATATGAAGACCTAAGATATCTTTGGTGGCTTATACCATGCACACATCCATCCCATTGGATGCCAACAACAATAGTGGAACCACTATTGTTGTTGGGATCCATAATAATAGATATCGTCTTGTTCTAGTGACCAATATCAAGTCCCTAGCATGTGGTATTGGGGTACATTGGGAATCCTAACTGGCCATAGCTGCCACGCGGTTCGAGAAGCGACCCCTTTGACGAACCAACCACGTCGTCGTGGTTTGAGTGGGTGTCGGTTCAGTCCACCCTAGAAGCATTGCATTGTTTTTAGCACCGATGGCCGTTGACGTCTTTCGTCGTCTAGGCATATAGGATACGTTGTGGTCAGTTTGGTGTGTCGAGGTCTCTATATTTGTAGAGTAAATTACCTATATTCTGTGATAGGTGTTGATCATTTTCTCCCACTCGCACACCATTGCATACCACATGAGCATCACCTCATGTATTGACAATGCCAAAATGATGACCTACTTTTGACATGATTCGATTGCAGATCTGAAGACAAAAGACATCTTGGGTGACTCATGCCATACACACATGCATCCCATTTGCAAACTACAATTGTTGTTGACATCCATAGCAACAGATATTGTCTTGTTCCAGTGACATGTATAGAGTCCATAGCATGTGGTGTTGGGGTGCATTGGGAATCCTGACAGGCCATAGCCACCCCGCAGTTGCAAAAGGGAAACCTTTGAAGAAGTAACCACGTCGTCGTTGTTTGAGTGGGTGTTGGTTCAGTCCACTCTAGATGCATTTCGTTGTTCAAGAACCGATGGTCGTTGGCATCTGCCGTTGTCTAGGCATGCAAGATATGTCATGGTCAGTTTGTTGTGTTGTGGTGTCTAGACTTGTCAAGAAAACGAGTCTCTTTTATGGTAGGTATTCATGATTCGCTCCCAACTGCACAGCATTGAATATCACACTAGCCCTAGCTCATCCATGGATAATTCCAATATGATTACCTACTTTCAACATGATACAATTGCATGTTTGAATTCCCAACATATCTTTGGTGACTCATTCCATGCACGCATGCATCCCATTTGTGAACCACTATTGTCATTGACATCCATAGCAATAGATATTGTCTTGTTCTAGTGACCAGTATCAAGTCCCTAGCATGTGGTGTTGGGGTACATTGGGAATCCTAACTGGCCATAGCTACCCCGCCGTTCGAGAAGGGGCCCCTTTGAAGAACCAACCACGTCATCGTGGTTTGAGTGGGTGTCAGTTCAGTCCAATCTAGACGCATTACATTGTTCAAGACCCGATGGGCGTTGATGTCTTTTGTCATTTAGGCATGCAGGATACTTCGTGGTCAGTTTGGTGTGTCGAGGTCTCTATATTTGTAGTTTAAATCAAGTCTATTTTGTGATAAGTATTTAGCATTCACTCCCACTTGCACAACATTGCATACCACATGAGCATCACCTCGTATATTGACAATACATGAGCTGATGAATGATTACCTATTTTTTATATGATGCAATTGCTTATCTGGAGACAAACTATGTCTTTGGTGACTCATTCCATGCACACATGCATCCCATTTGTGAACCACTATTGTTGTTGACATCCATAACAATAGATATTGTTTTGTTCCAGTGACATGTATAGAGTCATTAGCATGTGGTGCTGGGGTGCATTGGGAATTTTGACTAGCCATAGCCACCCCGCAGTTCCAAAAGGGACACCTTTGAAGAACCAAACACGTCGTTGTTGTTTCAGTGAGTGTTGGTTCAGTCCACTCTAAATGCATTTCATCGTTCAAGAACCGATGGCCGTTGGCGTCTGCCGTCGTCTAGGCATAGGGGATATGTCGTGGTCAGTTTGGTGTGTCGTGGTGTCTTGATTTGTTGAGTAAAGTGAGTCTATTTTGTGGTAGGTATTTATCATTCACTCCCACTTGCACATCATTGCATATCACACCAGCCCTAGATCATCCATGGACAATACCAATATGATTACCTACTTTAGACATGATGTGATTGTAGATATGAGCCCAAGATATCTTTGGTGATTCATTCCATTCATAAATGCATTGTGTTTGTGAATCACCGTTGTTTTTGACATCCATAGCAATAGATTTTGTCTTGTTCTAGCAACCTCTATAGAGATCCCAGCATGTGGTATTGGGGTACATTGGGAATCGTTAGTGGCCATAGCCATCTCGCGGTTCCACAAGGGATCCCTTTGAAGAACCAACCATCTCTTCATTGTTTGAGTGGGTGTCAGTTCATTCCACTCTAGATGCATTGCATTGTTCAAGAACCGATGGCTTTTGACGTTTTTTTGTCTATGCATGCAGGATAACTCATGTTTAGTTTGGTGTGTTGTGGTTTCTAGATTTGTGAAGTAAAGTGAGTCTATTCTTTGATAGACATATATCATTCACTCCCACTTGCTCATCATTGCATACCACACCAACCCCAGCTCATCTATTGAAAATTCCAACATGATTACCTCCTTTTGACATGATGCAATTGCACATATGAAGACCCAAGATATATATTGTGACTCATTCTATGCACACATGCATCCCATTTGTGAACCACTGTTTTCTTTGACATCCATAGTAATAGATATTGTCTTGTCATAGTGACCTGTATCAAGTCCCTGGCATGTGGTATTGGGGTACATTGGAATCCTGAATTGTATTAGCCACCTTGTGGTTCCAGAAGGGACCCCTTTGAAGAACCAACCATATTGTTGTGGTTTGAGTGAGTGTCGGTTCAGTGCACTCCAGATGCATTGCATTCTTCAAGCAGCAATGGCCGTTGACATCTTTTGTTGACTAGGCATGAAGGACATGTCGTTGTCAGTTTAGTTTGTCGTGGTGTCTTGATTCATGGAGAAAAGTGAGCCTATTTTGTGATAGGCACTTATCATTTACTCCTACTTGCACGTGATTGCACAACACACAAGCTCCAACTAATGCATTGACAATGAAAACATGATTACCTACTTTTGACATGATGCGATTGTAAATCCAAAGGCCCAGGATATCGTTGGTGACTCATTCCCTGCATACATTCAACTTATTTTTTATCCAATTTTATCGTTGACATATATAACAATGGATGTTGCCCTTTTCTACTGACATGTATAGAGTCCCTAGAATGTGGTGTTGGGGTACATTAGGAATATTGACAGGCCATAGCTGACCCGCGGTTCCGAAACGGACCCCCTTGAGGAATCAACCACGTCTTCATGGTTTGACCAGGTGTCGGTATAATCTAATTTAGATGCATTTCATTGTTCAGACACCGATGGCTATTGACGTCTTTTGTCGTCTTGGCATGCAGGATACGCCGTGGTCAATTTGGTGTGTCGTGGTCTCTATGCTTGTGGAGTAAAGTGAGTCTTTTTTGTGGTAGGTATTTATCATTCACTCCCACTTACACATCGTTCAAAACCACATGAGTATCAACTCAACTATTGACAATGCTAATATGATTACCTAGTTTTGACATCATGTGATTGCAGATCTGAAGTCCCAAGCTATCTTAGGTGACTTATTCCATGCACACAAGCATCCCATTTATGAACCACTGTTGTTATTGAAATCCATAGAAATGGATATCATCTTGTTCTAATGACATGTATAGAGTCCCTAGCAGGTAGTGCTGGGGTACAGTGAGAATCCTGACTGGCGATAGCCACTCTGCGATTCCTGAATGGACCCCTTTGAAGAAACAACCACATCGTCGTGGTTTGAGTGGGTGACGGTTCAGTCCACTCTAGATGCATTGCATTGTTCAAGCATCGATGGCCGTTTGCGTCTTTTGTTGACTAGACATGCAGGATTCGTCATGGTCAGTTTGGTGTCTTGTGCTATCTAGATTCGTGGAGTAAGGTAAGTCTATATTGTGATAAGTGTTTATCATTTAATCCCACTTGCATGTCATTGCAAACCACATCAGCATCAGCTCATCTTTTGGTAATTTCAATATGTTTACCCACTTTTGACATGATACGATTGTAGATTTGAAGACCCAAGATGGTGACTCATTCCATGCATACATGCATCCGATTTTTTATTAACAGTTGTTGTTCACATCCATGGAAATAGATATTGTCTTGTTCCGGTGACCTGTATAGAGTCCATGGCATGTGGTGTTGGGGTACACTGTGAATCATGAATGGCCATAGCCAACCCGCGAATCGAGAAGGGACCGCTTTGAAGAACTGACCACGTCTTTGTGGTTTGAGTGGGTGTCGGTTCAGTCCAATTTAGATGCATTTCATTGTCCGGGGACTGATGACCGCTGACGTCTTTCGTCATCTAGGAATGCAAGATACGTTGTGCTCTGTTTGGTGTGTCGTGGTGTTTAGATTTGTTGACTAGAGTGAGTCAATTTTGTGATAGGTATCTATCATTTACTCCCACTTGCACATCGTTGGATACCACACTAACACCAGCTCATCTATTGAAAACTCCAATATGATGACCTACTTTCCACATGATGTGATTGCAGATATGAAGACCCAATATATCTTTTGGTAATCATTCCATGTACACATGCATCACGTTTGTGAACCATCATTGTCGTTGACATCAATAACAATAGGTTTTGTCTCGTTCTAGTGACCTCTATAGAGAACCTAACATGTGGTATTGGGGTACATTGGGAATCCTGATGTGCCATAGCCATCCTGCGGTTCCACAAGAGACCCCTTTGAAGAACCAACCACGTTGTCATGGTTTGAGTGGGTGTCGGTTCAGTCCACTCTAGATGCATTGCATTGTTTAAGCACCGATGGTTGTTGGCGTCTTTTGTTGTCTAGGAATGCAGGATACGTCGCGGTCAGTTTGGTGTGTCGTGGTGTCTATATTTGTGGAGTAACGTGAGTCTCTTTTGTGAGCGGCATATACTATTCACTCCCACTTGCACATCATTGCATACCACACGAGCATCAACTCATCTATTGATAATTCCAATATGGTTACCACTTTCCACATGATGCGATTGCAGATTTGAAGACCCTAGATATCTTTGCTGATACATCCCATGCACACATGCATCCCATTTGTGAGCCACTGTTGTCGTTGACATCCATAGCATTAGATGGCCTTGTTCCAGTGACCCGCATAGATTTCCTAACATGTGGTGTTGGGGTACATTAGGAATCGTAACTGGCCATATCCACTCCATGGTTCCAGAAGGTATCCCTTTGATGAACCAACCACGTCATCTTGGTTTGAGTGGGTGTCGGTTCAGCCCACTCTAGATGCATTGCATTGTTCAAGCACCGATGGTCCTTGGCGCCGTTTGTTGTCCAGGCATGCAGGATACGTTGTGGTCACTTTGGTGTGCCGTGGTGTCTAGATTTGTGGAGTAAAGTGAGTCTATTTTGTGATAGGCAAATATCATTCACTCCCACTTGCACATCATTCCATACCACAATAGTCCCAAATCATCTATTAACAGTGCCAATATTATTACCTACTTTTGACATGTAGCAAACGTGGCATGTTTGGCGACTAAGTGTGGAGCCCAAAATTAGGCCCTCAAAATAGTCGTCCAAGGAGGCCGAGTGACTTGCCACCTCGGCCATTTTGGCTGTGACGCGTCACGGCAAAATGGACACGGTCGTCATAGGGCATGGATGTCAAAACATGCATCGTACCCTAATCCTTCCAGGTGGCACAGCCACGTGGAAATAGGGCCCTACTCGCAATCAAGGGGTGGAGGGGGACTGACTGATGGAATCTCCATCGCGACACTCCGCTCGCTCCAAACCCACACTAAAGGTATTTTTCGAACTAGTGTTGACCTAAACTCTAGCCTGACAAGGACGCTTTGAGAATCCAATCTCGAGACCCCGAAACATACTGTAAATATTTCAAGACCATTTTTAATCCTAAAAATGGTCCGCACGCTACATTCCTCCCCCTTTGCTCCGAACCGTCCCAGTTAGCCCTTGCGCATGGAGGTTTGATCATTGTGTACTTCAATATGCAAACCCTGCAACAAAAAGCATGCATAAGGGGACAGTTGCAAACTCTTGTCATCCGCAACATTGTTGCATCATGTTCACACACAATCAACCATGCAGTTGCGTGGGTTTTCACGATTGTGACCATCTCTGTGCAACATTTTGTGTGGACCACACAATCCCTTGGCTCTTGCTAAGACGATGCACGTACAATCTCTGTATGTTTGAACACACGTGTTGACATTCCTTTGCGGAAGATTCATCACATGTGTGTATCATTAGCATTGTCGATGCCGTCTGGGACGTAGATGGTCAATGTCGACTTGCCAGTTTGGAAGAGTATATGGAAGAAAAAAATGTTCCACATTCCGTGTGGTGCGTGTTCAGAAAGCTGTTGTGGTGACGCCCCCTCCGCTTTTGCAAGGAGTGTCCTTGCGACCAATGAACCGGGCGTCCCCGCAAAAACTGTCCAGGTCCACACAACATTCCCCACGTCATTCAGACATGACCTCTTCCAAGGGGTTGTTGCCGAGGTGGTACCTCCCAACAACATTGTTAATATGTACAATCCAAGACCCGGACATCAGTCCTCTTGGTTTTCAACCACTTGTTCATGACCACACGTGGGTCTACTAGACTTATTTCAGCACCCATGGATTGGTTGGCTGAACTCAACCAAGCTCCACCAAGCCCATGCAACTCGCATGCTAGCCTTTTCTTAGGATTGGAATGCACCAAGATCCTAAGACATGGTTGTTGAGCGCACTTGTCTTTCCATTCAAAGATTGCACTCATCTTTGAAGGAGGCGGCATTGGCCGTCTGGCATGCGTAATTGCCATTAGATTCCATCATTAGACACGACAATGCTCCGACCTAGATGATCTTGGTCTCAACAATCATCTCCTCATTTCTGTCCGAAATGGGTACCAAAGGCAACCGCTCACGTCCCTGTCAAAAGCACACTGCTTTTGAACTAGGGTAACTGCGATAACCAATCTCAAGTACCTTGGATCCTATCGACGAACAAAGTGTTCATTGTACGGTATTCACCAAACGAGGGTACCATGATCACAATCATTACGGTATAGGTTCGGAAAACACCTTCCGGTTGTCAATTCCATGTGATTGTGATCAAACACCTCTGAATCACGTCTGGTAATCCTGGAACAACCAGTTGCAAAGTTTTTTTGTGCTCATTTCATCATTTCCTAAGGTTCCATTTAGGAACCCGTCACGGGTTGTGTTTGCTAAGTCACAATGTTGCTTCAACGTCTTCTGTTGTGTACATTCAATACTTCCACTCAACAGAGTGTTTTCCATATGCCTCACCCAAGGCATTTGTAGAGGGGATCATCCTCATCGAAGACATCCCACAAACAAACACCGTTGTGGATACCACCCCAGCGACATCCAAAACGTATTGTACTTGCATTCTACAATGTACTTCAATTGAACCATCTCCAGAGTCAAGGGAGTTTAATTACTTTACCATGACCTTCTGGGTCATCAAAACTTGGTTTGACTACACTGCAGTTGCTATGCTCTCTCTCTCTAAAATTTGTTTTGCTCCAAAAAACTGGATAGCCGATGCTACACCATGCCTTTCGTATGATCGGAATCCATCCACATGATGTTTGAAGAGCGTGACGTTCACGACTTGTGTAATGTGTCACGATGCCTACAACTTCGAGACATTTCTCCAAACATGAAAAGAAGCCGGTCAGAAATATTGTTTCTCAAGGTCCATCTTGAAGACTCCTCGTATGAACATTAAGTTACGACACACTGGCCATTATTTTACCTCAATGTTGATTATGACTTGTTATGTGGTCGGCTGGGCCACCAAGATGTAGGTGCTAACACACTGTTAGCTGAAATCTATTGGCTTATAGATCGCCTCCACGGTCATAAGCTTTGAGCGTAAAACCTAGACCTTGACGTGATCCCAATAATGTAGTAGTTGGTTTGTAAAAATCTATGAGATCTTCATAGTTCTCTAGAGCAGTATTAGTAGAAAATGAGTGTCGCTCATTTACTCTGAAATGGATTTGCACCAAACCATGGATGAATTAATGTCATTGTCATTGTTTCACCTACTTTTGTCTATCAATTTTCACAACATGTTCACTCATGGAGTGACAATATACTGAAAGTGTCGCCTTCAAATTCATTCACTTTTGACATTCGTTCAATCTTGTCATACGCCAGAAGTGACTCTTGCGATCTTCGATTACCGCACTGCGGCGTCTTGAACTCTTGAGGATCCATGGAAGAGTCTTTTCCCCTCTTCAGGTGCATTTACAACCCCGCTTACATTGATCTTTGTCCTTTGAACAGGGTTGTTGGTACACTCGTGTACCTTTTAATCGTCGGTACAATTTGGACGCCACGATCTGTATCCATCACTCACCGAGTCAGAGGGATTCAGTGGTCTCAAAACTGAGAATTCATTCAAGTGTATCATCCTTGACATGTTCATTCGGAGACCGATGTTTGCATCGGCCATGAATTGTGATGCACAGAACCTCCAAAACGAACTAATGCATCCAGTACACATTGTGTACAGGCAACGCCTGGCAATCCTACAAGATTAAAGTCGGTGTGCCAACAAACCAGCTCTGTTTCACATCTCATGACATAGTCATGACATGGACTTAGACATGAAATAATCGCATTTGCCTTTGAATATTGTAGGAATGGGACGTGTAACTATTGTAGAATATTTCCTGCACCCATCAAACTACTTGTTTGATGAAGATGGTGTCACCACTTTTATCCAAGACATCAGCAAATATCATCAGCTTGTTCAAATGTCACAAAACCGTTGTGATCATTCGTCCGTCCAACTTATCCAGAAATTGATGTCGTGATCGACACACCATCAGCTAATGGATAAGGTTTTTGTGCATGTTTTCCACGTTTTCCATGCAAGTCATGTACCAAATTTCACGTGGCTAAAGTACCATGGTATGAATTGCATACGTTGACCCATTGAAAAGAGGCTTGTCTCCAACACTTGGTCATGCGCTCTGACCTCCTGCGGTAATGCCAACCATGCATGTTTTGGAACTAGTAATCAACCGACTAGGCTTTTGTAGCACGTTCCATCTATGGACACGGAGGAGCTCATTTTCCGTTAGCATGGTCCAAATTTGAATAAATCCTCCTCGTAACACATGCTTTATCCGTAAATTTTGCTTCGTACTTCGCTCGGAAGTACCTTCCCATATTTTTGTTGGTAGGGCAAAGTTTTCAACTTCCAACGATCGTCACTATCGGTGACGACCAAGACCGTTGTGTTTCCGTTCGGGCATACATATGATCACCACAGCCGTCAGTGATTGTTTCTTAAAATGCCTGGCAATTCTTTGTTCGAAGAATTCAACAGGATGACCACCCTCGACGTCGTCGAGATGCCTTGCAAATGTGATACGACGTATTTTGGAACTTCTGACTATGTTCTTGATTCCCTTGCTTGTAGAACCATTTGCGCGTATCTCGTATGCTGTCATTCAATGGTCTACTGCAAGACTGCACAAATAGGTAGAGCATTGGCTGGTTCTTACTAGTGGATGTAACGGGGTGCGATTGGCACTGACGTTATCGATGCAACCGACATTATACAACATGTGTTGTACCATCGAGACAAGCATAGCTAGTCCAACCGGAACTCCCGGCCGTAGTGTATTCGGCACTTGTATCAGTGGTGCACTTGGCACCCATGAAAAAGGTGCAGCCCGTAGGTTTTGTCAATCGTGCAATCGGTGTTCATGACAACGATGCATTCATTACTTGTATTAACAATTTCACCGATGCGCTCATCCGCCATACATTCATGGTAATAGGGCATTCGGCACTCGTGTGAATAAACAAGTGCATCTCCCATGTTGGTCATGTTCCAAGTGCAATAGGCACTTGTCAAGTTTGTGGGATTGGCCCTCGATGGGAGATTCTCACCATCGCGTGTGTATTGAGTACGACCGGCACTCACATCTTCCTTTTAGCAAAAATCCAATACCTAATGGGATATTCAGTATCCTCGGTGCGATTGGCACCGACGTGGATGCACAATCAGCATTTGTTTTGGTTGCATATTTGTAGACCATGAGTAGTGCGTTTGGCACTAGCATCACGGATGCTTTTTGCATCGGAGATTGAAGGTAGCTGGCACTTTTTTAGTGGTGTGTTTGAAATAAACTTTCTGCAACCAGCACTTGTGCTGTTGCTTGTAGTGCAATCAGCACTTCCGTCGATGATGTGGTTGACGTCCGGGTAACCGTGCAATCAACACCCGTTGTGTGCTATCTGCACATTTTGTATTGCTACGACGAGTAGGTGAGTCGTCGAGTGGTTGCAACACATTCGGTGTTTTTCAATAAAAAATTCCTCTCAATGGACATCACCATTGTGGTTTTGCAACCTGATGCACGATGTAGTTGTAAATTTGCATAAACAGAAGTGTTTAGTACACATACAACCCACATTGAGCCATGTCATGGCTTTCAACGATCACCCCTTCCGGGTTTCCTCATAGAAATACCCCGATGTTTGTGGTCAATCTAGAAACTTTTCGGCATTGTCGGTGCTAAGTTTCTCACATTGAAACATTTTAAAGTGAGTTCCGTCTAGGACATTGAAACTGTCAGATTTCCTCCTTTTTGTACTTTGGAATGGAAAATAAAAATCAACTGCTGATTTCTGGAAGAGCTCAACCAGAGAATTTAGATTTTTTATCAAAATCCTTGGTCAACTTGACCACTCACTCGGGTTCGATCACCAACATTTTTGTTGTTGCAAGTGTCTTTTTTCATAAATCTTAACAAACAATTCCTCGACTTGATGATTCATGAAAATTCAAAACAAAAATGGCATGTCGAGTGCCTCTTCTTTTTGTTTTGCTTGGAATCTTCCAAGCATCATCCGAAGGTATGTTGGGAAAACTACCGGCCTTCCCATTTTCCATGAATAAGGAAAAAAATTAGGATAATGATTGAGAGCTTCTCAAATTATTGTAGAGCTCACAAGGAGCTCCATACAACTTTTTACGGCGGTCAAAACCGACTTCAATGGAGGATTTTATCTTTGAATCTGTCAGCCAGTCATCAAGCCTAGAGAGAGAAAAAGAAAAGAGACCACACTCTAGGATTCGAAACCACGACTTCATTCACAGTTTTGGGCTTGATACCCAACGGCGCCACTTGCGCACGTCCTGTGGGTTGGATTGCTTACTATACTTTGGTATTCAATCCATGGACGAGGGTCCAACTCTATCGTCAGACGTAGAAGGAGGAAGGAATTTTCCTCCCCTTCTTGCTGTCTCATGCTGGCCCAATCTGGTGGTGGGAGTAGCTCCCCTCCGATTCCCCTATGGCGCAGACAACGCCCTGGAGGGGGGGAGGTGGGAAGTGGGGGGATTCTCCCTCACCACCCCCTTGGAGCCGCTCGTGCCATGGACAGGGGGGGAGAATCTACCCTCATCCGCCCCCCTGGCGCCGTCAACGCCATGGACAGGGGGGGAGGGGGGGAGACTCTCCCCTCACCCGCCCCTTGGCACTGTCGGCGCCATTGACGAGGGGAGGGGGATGGAAATCTCAACTCACCCGCCCCCTTTGGCACTACTGGTACCATGGACGAATGCGGTGGAGGGGAGACTCTCCCCTCACGAGTCCTCCATGGCGCTGTCGGTGCCATGGATGAGGGGGAAGGGGAGACTCTCCTTACATGCCCCCTGTGGCACAGCCGGCGCCATTGACGAGGAGGGGGGGGAAACTCTCCCTTCACCCGCCCCCCTTGGTGTAGCCGGCGCCATGGAGGAGGGGGGGAGACTCTCCTCACCCCCCCCCTTGGCGCCGTCGACGCCATGGACAATAGGGGGGGTCCTCTCCCCTCATCTGCCCCCCTTGGTGCCACCGGCACAATTGAAAGGGGGAGGGGGACTCAGGTCCCTCTCCTCCCCTTCAGCACTATCGGTGCCATGCTTAAGGGGAGAGAGAGGGAGTCTGTCCCTCTCCTCCCAATAGGTGATGTCTATGGTGTTGGAGCGGGAGGGGAGGGAGGGGGGGGAGAGGGAGAGAGGGGGTCCGTCCCTCCCCTCCCCATCGGTCCCCTGATGAGGAACTGGGGGAGAGGCACTCCCCTCACCTCTCTTCCTGGTCTCCTCCCGAGTTTGACGAGCTCGTTAAGCTCGATGCTCGCCACCGCCACGATGCTGGTTCGCACGCCGTTTGGTGACTCCCCCAGCTCCCTCTTCTTCCCTTTTTTTTTTGGCTCATGAAGCACTAGCTCTCGGCTCACGACTCGACGAGGCTCGGTCCACTGCTCTCGGTTGTCTAGCTCTCTCCACCAATCGAGCGGTGTTCGGACGAATTGGTCCAACTGTTTTTTTCTGGGAACTTCGCCGACGGCCAACGGTGTCTTTCGATGTCGAGGTCCGACATCTGAGTGCTTTCGACACCCACTTCTATTTTCTCTTGCGGAAGCTCTGTCTTTGATGCCAATGTAACAGGCACGGTCTGTTTTACAACTAAGTGTGGAACCCAAAAGTAGGCCCTCAGAATAGTCGTCCTTGGAGGCCGAGCGACTGGCCGCCTCAGCCATTTTGGCTGAGATGCGTCACGGCGAAACGGACACGGTCGTCATAGGAAACGGATGTTAAAACAAGCACCCTATCCTAATCCTTTCACGTGGCACAGCCACGTGGAAACTGGGCCCTAGCTGCAATCATGGGTGGAGGAGGAGTGACGCGATGGAATCTCCATCGCGACACTCCGCTTGCCCCAAACCCACACTAAAGGTGTTTTTCAGACTAGGGTCAACCTAGACTCTAGCCTGTATATTATTTTATGGACAAGGATGCCTCGAGACTCCAATCTTGAGACCCCAAAACATGTCGTAAAGATTTCAAGGCAATTTTCAATCGTAAAAATGGTTCACACGCTACATGACATGATTCCATAGTAGATATGAAGAGCCAAGATCTCTTTGGTGACTCATTCCATGCACGCATGCATACCATTTCAGAACCACTGTTTTTATTGACATCTATAGCAATAGATATTGTCTTGTTCTAGTGACCTATACGTAAATTCCCTAGCATGAGGTGTTGGGGAACATTGGGAAGCCTTGCAGGCCATACCTACTCTACGATTCTAGAATGGACCCTATAGAAGAACCAACCATGTTGTTGTGGTTTGATTACTTGTCAGTTCAGTCCACTATAGATGGAATGCATTGTTCAAGCACCGATGGCCGTTGGCATCTTTGGTCGTGTAGGCATGCAGGATGAATTGTGGTCAGTTTGGTGTGTTGTGGTATCTAGATTGGTGGAGTAAACTGAACCTATTTTGTGGTAGGTTTATGTCATTCAATCCCACTTGCACATCATTGCATACCACACCAGCATCAGCTCATCTATTGAAAATGCTAATATGACTACCTACTTTTGACATGATGCGATTGTAGATTAGAATACCTAAGATCTCTTTATTTAATCATTCCATTCACACATGGATCCCATTTGTTAACAACCACATTCCATGATATCCATAGTAATAGATATTTTCTTGTTCCAATGACCTGTATCAAGTCCCTAACATGTGGTGTTAGGGTGCATTAGCCATCCTGAATGGCCACAGCCATTGCTTGGTTCCAGAAGATACCGCTTTGAATAACAAAACACTTTATCATGGTTTGAGTGGGTGAAAATTCAGTCCACTCTATGTGCATTGCATTATTCATGCACTGATGGCGGCTTTTATGTTTTGTCGTTTAGGTATGCAGATACGTCGTGGTCAGTGTGGTGTGTCATAGACTCTTGATTTGTGGAGTAAACTGAGTCTTTTTTGTGATACGTATTCATCATTCACTCCCACTTGCACATCATTGTATACCACACGAGCATGAGCTCATATATTGACAATGCCAATATGATTACCTACTTTCCACCTGATGCGATTACAGATATTAAGACCCAAGATATCTTTGGTGAATTCTTCCACGCACACATGCATCCTACTTGTGAACAAATGTTGTTGTTCACACCCATAGAAATAGACATAATCTTGTTCCCGTGACTTGTTTAGAGACCCTAGCATGTGGTGTTGCGGTACATTGGGACTTCTGAATTGCAATAGTCACCCCGCAGTTCGAAGAGGGATCCCCTTGAAGAACCAACCACGTCGTGGTGGTTTGAGTGGGTTTTGGTTCAGTCCATAGTAGATGCATTGCATTGTTCAAGCACCGATAGCTATTGACGTCATTCGTCGTCTAGGAATGAAGGATGCCTCATGTTTAGTTTAGTGTGTCATTGTGTTTTGTTTTATGGAGTAAAATGAGCCCCATTTGTGATCGGTAATTATCATTCACTCCCACTTGCACATCATTGCATACCACACGAGCATCACCTCATCTATAATCTATGCCAATACAATAACCCACTTGTGACAAGATGTGATTGCAGATCTGAAGACCAAAGTTATCTTTGGTGACTCATTCCATGCATACATGCATCCCATTTGTGAACCACTATTGTTATTGAAATCCATAGCAATAGATGTCAACTTGTTCCAATGACCTGTACATTGTCCCTAACATGTGGTGTTCGGGTACATCAGTAATCATGACTGGCCGTACCAACTTCGTGGTTAAAAAATGGATCCCTTTGAAGAACCAACCACTTCATCGTGGTTTGATTGGGTGTCGGTTTAGTCCTTCTTGGATGAATTGCAATATTCAAGCACCGATGGTCGTCCTCGTTTTTCGTCGTCTAGGTATGCATGATATGTCGAGGTCAGTTTGTTGTGTGGTGATCACTAGACTTATGGAGTAAAGTGAGTCTATTTTGTGGTAGGTATTTATCATTCACTCCCACTTGCACATCATTCATACCAAATGAACATCAGCTCACATATTGAGAAAGCCAATATCATGACCTACTTCTGACATGATAGGATTGCATATATGAAGACCCAGTATATCCTTAATAACTTATTCCATGCATACATGCCCCCCCTTTTTAAACCACTGTTATCATTGTCATCCATAACAAAACATCTCATTCTGTTTGAGTGACATGTATAGAATCCGTAGCATGTGGTGTTGGGATAAATAGGGAATATTGACTGGCCGGAGCCACCTCGCGATTAAGGAAGGGACCCCTTCCACCTCATGTACATGCATGTATACATCTGTATGTACATGAACATGTACATATAAGTATATGTATATGTATATGTAAATGTATATGTATATGTATATGTATATGTATATGTATATGTATATGTATATGTATATGTATATGTATATGTATATGTATATGTATATGTATATGTATATGT
>SZWC01021930.1:34071-44647 GCA_023375785.1 Penium margaritaceum | reverse complement strand
CGTTGCACAGCCTCCTCAACCAGCGCATGGCAGTGGCCCTTTCAACGGGCACAGGCGCAGCAGTTGCGACAGCGGGCCGTGGAGCTGGCGACTGACACTTCTCTTGACCAGGACATCGGCAGGGCATGTAGAGTACTATAGAGGAGGGATCAGGGACCATCTGTGGCGGATCTGTGATTTATGGAGAGGGGTAGATTGGTAGGATGAGCTTGTCACATTGGAGATTCAGAGTTCAGGTTGATATTTCAGACTATACATTTTTTTCTTGTGTCCTGGTGGCTTCTCTTTTTGCTAGTTCCACTCTCATGAACAACTCTTAACTTGTTGTGTCACAAGTACCACTCTCATTTCATTCAATAGAATTGATCTATCTATATCTCTAGCTTTAAACATATAGCCGTCGATCTGTCCACATCGACGATCTTTCTTGTGTCCTGTTTGTCCGCCCGATGGACGTGCACTGCTCCAATGAGCCGCTTCGTGAGCCGGACGTCACCGCGTATGCTTCTCGGCGGTGAGTGCGGTTGCCTCGTTGCACATGCCACCAGATGTACTGTGACTTTTGCACAGTCGCAGTCACCAGTTTTGCTGGCTTCATTGACCACGCACGTTGTCGGTGGCTCGCCTCCAAGATAGCCCCTCGGTGGGTAGCCTAACCGTTACGCTACTCACCGAGAGGGTGAAAGCCACCCTCGTGTGGTGTGTTTGGAATGCCACACGAGCGATGAGCAAAAGCACTTCTCCCTCTCTCGCTCGCTCCTCCTCCTCCTCCTCCTCCTCCTCCTCCTCCTCCTCCTCCTCCTCCTCTTCTTCCTCCTTGCATCCGCGGTCCAGCAGAGGTGAGCTTGACCGCTAGCGGGATTTTTGGAAAACAGAAAATGCTCCAGATGCCCCTGAAACTCGGTTGAGGGCCCCGAGTATGCCAGAAGAAGATGGGTACCTCATTACATTCACCCCCTGTTGGAGGCGCAACGTCCCGGTGCGCCTGAGATACTCCTGGAAAATAGTGTTTGTACCTTTGACATTGTCATTGGCCTCTGGTTCCCATGAGTTGTGTGCAGCCGGGCACCCTTTCCACTGTTACCAAAAACTCACGCCGACGTCCCCTCCAACGGCCCGCCAGAATCATCTCTACCTCAAACTCCTCACTTCTATCAACCTGGATAGTAGGAGGTGGAGCTGTCCTGCGACCTTGGAAGAAGGTGTTGGGTTCGCAATAGGCACAAAGCAGGGAGATGTAGAACATCTGATGGATGATGTTATGAGCTGGCAGCTCCATCTTGTAGGACACGGCTGACCAATTCTCAAGAATATGGAACAGACCCACCCGTCGCGGCTTCAGCTTGGGATTCCCAACTCCCATTAGTTGCAAGTGTGTCGATTTGAGCATCTTCTGATTTACCACTTGGAACTCCTTCGCAGATCGATGTGCATTTGCTTGCTGCTTCTGTTACTTTTGTGCCTTCAATGGTCATTTTCCGACCACGTCCTATGTGTTGGAAAATCCATTAGCAATCTGCTGCACAGCCGGAAGAGATGTTGTCGTAGCAAGGACGGAAGGGCTCAGTGGCTAGTGCTAATAAACCAACTCAAACAGGGACTTCTCTGTTGATGGTGACAGTGCTACGTTGTAGGAAAACTCTGCCACTCCGAGCTTCTCCTCCCAACCTTCCCCATCCGATGGGACCATGCCTTGTAGTAGCTTCTCCAAAGTCTGGTTTGTACACTCTCCCTACCCATTTCTCTGTGGGTGGGATGTAGTGGTCAGCTACACCCGCGTGTCCAACTTCCCCATGAGATATCTCCATAACCGCGAAGTGAAGCCTGGATTGCGATCTCAGACCATCAGCTGCGGCACTTCGTGCAGCTTGATGACATGAATGGGGAGGAGTTGATCTCTAGACATGCGATGAAATGTGCAATCTTAGAGAACCAGTCCACCACCACCAACGTCGTGTTGTTTCCCTGTTGCATCACAGGAAATCCACCGATGGAGTCAAGAGAGATGTCTATCCATAGCCATTCAGGAATGGGCAATGGTTGAAGATCCCCTTGTGGATTGGTCCTCCGTGCCTTGATGCATTAGCACACATCAATCCTGTTGTAATCAGTTGCCATTGACGACCACCAATATTGGAGTACCAAGGCCTTCAGCATCTTGTTGAAGCCGAAGTGACCCAAATAGTGGGTATCATGCGCCTCCTCTAGCAGCAAATGCTTTAATGGCACATTATTAGGCATAACAATCTTCTACTCATGTCTCCTTTGTCAATACACTTCATCCCACATTGCGACTTTCAACGCACCACCTGTGAACTCACCGTCCATGCCATAACCGTACTTGAGTAAGCTATACATGACTGGAGATCCCATCAGCACTGAGATGACATTCAGGCTCCACAATAAAGGGCCTGCCAGATTCACCTTCCCTGGCTTGTACTAGATATTGTAGTCAAAACTTCCTTCTAAGAACTTCATCCGGTGAGTCTGGTGGCGATTGAGCTTTGGCTCGGTTTTCAAGTACTGTATGGCATAATGATCCGTGAAGACCATGCAACACCGCGACTCGAGGTTACACCTCCAGTGTTTGAATGCATGGATCATATCCAACATTTACTTCTCATAGATTGTGTAGTTCAGCTTCGCACCTTACAGCTTGTGAGACGCGTATTGCGGTCCCTTTCTGTGATCCTTCATCAGCATTGCCCCAATTTCATAGTTACTTGCATCTGTCAACATGACATACTCTTTGGATGAATCCAGATGCATCAGGACCAGAGCGTCACATATTGCAGATTTGAGCTTCTCAAAGCTCCTCTGCTCCTTCTCGCCCCATTGCCACTGGTTATCCTTTCTTTGTAGTTGGACTATAGGTACAGCCTTCTTTGCGTACCCCGGGATGAACTTCCACTATTAGTTGACAACTTCCAAGAAGACGATGTTACACACACACTTTGATGTAGGTCACTGGTTTAGTGCTTCCACCTTCTTTGAGTCCATAAGGAGATCCTTGACGCTCACAATGTGTTCAAAGATCTCCACCTCCCTCTTCTTAAACTTACACTTGGAGAGCCAAGAAAATAACTTCTCTCTTTGAATAATATCTAATACCTACTAGAGATATTGTTGATGCTCTTCCGGAGTTTGGGAGTAGATGAGGATGTCGTCGAGGAACACCACCACGAACAAGTCCAAGTGAGGATGGAAGATCCTGTTCATGAGGCACATGAATATTGTAGGAGTATTGGTCAACCCAAACGGCATCACGGGGTACTCAAAATGGCTTTACTGTTTTTGAAATGGTATCTTCTATACATCCTAATCTACAATCAGGATATGATGGTACCTCAAAGTGTGAGTCCATATTACTGAAGCACTACACTCCCCTTAGCTGTTCAAACAGCTCCTCGACCCTTGGCAGCGGGTACCGGTTCTTGATCAATATGTTGTTTAGTGCATGATACTCCATAAACATACACAGATCCCTTGTCTTTTTCTTCATAAGGAGGACCTGTGCAGCATATGGTGACACTGACGGTCTGATGAACCCTTGCTCCCTTAGCCCTTCTAACTGCTTCTTGAGCTCTCCTAGCTCATTTTTGCTCATGTGATAAGCAGCACGTACTATTGGATTTGCTCCCAGTACTAGCTCAATCTTGCGGTCAATGTCTCGCTTTCATGGTAAACTCTTTTGGTAGCTCAGCAGGAAACACAACACCATAGCTGTCTAACACTCCCTTAATACCTTCCAACAGCTCTGTTTCTGGTGCATTCTGCTGCTTTCCCTCTTGTAGCTTTGCCTCTGCTTCCAATACTTCCATCCCTTCGGCTGCTTCCTTCTGCCTCATCCACACGAGGTACACCTGGTCCACCTTGTGTTGACAATGCTTTAGCTGTACGTAACTCAAATACGGCATTTTGCCTGTCTTGGAGTCTTTCTCCTTAGCCCACAATGGCAGAACAATATGCTCTCCGCTTCTCCTCACCTTCACCTGGCTGTGTATCCAATCCACAGCATGATTCCACCGGTACAGCCAGTCATGCCCTGAAATGGCATCATAGGCATCCATTGGGCACAAGCAGAAGTTCACCTCGCAGAATAGCTTGCCCAGATGGACCCTTAAAGGTTTCAGAGGTTACCCGCACTCCAGTTCCCCTTGCACCAACTTGGCCTTCGTTGGCTTCTCACGTAGCCGTGCAAGCCTTAACCTTGGTACGAGCTCATCGATGAAGAACGAGTGTGACGTGCCGCAATCTAGTAAAGCTTTTATTTGCCGGCAAGTCTGGTGCCCCTCACCGTCTGTAGAACCAGCCAATGAAATTTGGATATTCCAGAGGATTCCCAAAATGCTCCCGCTCCCTTCGCTCTACAGCAATACACTTGGTAGCTCCCCATTTAGCGAAGGACTTTCGAGGCTGGTGTTCGCTGATACGGACAAAGTTTTCCCAGCACTTGGTCATCTGTCACTCACTGCTGGTTGTCGTTTCCATGCTGCTTCTTCTTTCAGTCCTTCTTGTGGTGTCCAAGTTTTCAAGAGATCCAAAAGTTCCCACCGTGCGGCCTGCTCTGCTGCTGGCCTCCTTGCACTACATCGATCTCCATGGGGTCAGCTTGTTGGTGCTGTATTTGATGCTGAAATGTCTCTTGCTTCTCACAAAAATCCCCTTGATGGTAGCTTAGTGCGTCATTACGCTCTACAGTGGCCACCATCACCTGGAGCTCTGTGATTCCACTTCGTGGTAGCGTACGTTGAACCTCCTCCTTCAAACTGTCATGGTACTTGTCGGCCATCTCCAGCTCGCTCATGTCGTCTACCTTTGAGCACAGTGCCAGGAAACGACAAGTGTACTCTTGGACTAAGGCAATGTGCTTCAACTGCTTCAGCTTGTTGCGTGCGATCATTGAAACGTTCACAAGATCAAACCCATCACCAGCACCGAGGACATCCTTGCTTTTTTTCTCTCTTTATCTTCCCCCTCCCCAGCTTCTCTCCCCTCGGCCAATGTTGGTGCATCTCCCTTGGCTCCTGTGTCCATTCACCTTGTCACCGATCTCCCGACCGTCTCTCCCATCTTCATCCCCTGCTCCATCTGGTCCTCTATCTCGTCCATCTCCACATCCTCCCGTTGTGTTGTGCATCATCCCTCCAGCTAGCTACTCTAACCTCCAAACCCTGTCTCATGAGGTGATCTCTTTCCGTCAGCACCCACTGCACTGTTAAGGCCTCTACGAGTCCTCCTATTCCTCTTTAGTGCTTATCCAATGCTCCCAATGTCGCCCCACAAAAGGTCTCACATCCCCTCATGACCTCCTCTCATGCTTGCTTGTCCTCCCGTTGCTCGTTCTCTCTCCCCCTATCCTGGGCTGCGACTACTAGCTGCACCTCTCCCATAACCTCTATAACCCTTGGAAATGTGACTCTAACACAGCTTGTGCCACTTGGGCCCGTTGCAACTCCTGATGGAGAGCATCTATCTTGCCCTGGAGGACAGAGAAGTCACTGCCCATCACCTCATTGTAGAGGATGAATAACCCTCAGATCCTATCTCTTGTGTCCTCCTGCATTGCTCTGCATGCTAAGACTACCTCCTCCCATAGGGTCCGGGCCATGTGCATCTACCCGCAATGGTCTCAGCGACCTTCTAGCCCCTGCTTCCCCTTGGCCAGTATCATCAACCGCCTCCTTCAAACGGTCCTCGTCAATCTCCTTCAGTCGCCCCCCAATAGGCTCTCTCTCCTCCCTCTCACCCACCATCCTTGTTTCTTCCTTTCCATTTGTCTCCTTGCTTCTCCCTTTCCCTCCCCTTCCTCGCCAACTGTGGCTCAAGTTTCCTTGCCATTCCGGTCCACATCCTTATCCTTCGCCTGAGTCCTGAGCGGACCTCCTCCAGTGACTGTATCCCTTCCTCTGTACTCCACAACACCCATATGCCCCTGAACTCCACCCTCGTCCAACTATTGTCCACCCCTTGTCCCATGATTTGGGTCGTGGTTTTGACGCTTCCTAGTCTCGGCCGGTCCCTCCCTGTTCTGTAATCCACATGGCGCTTTCTCTTCTTATTGCTTGCAGCGACCTCCACCCATTCCTCCTCCTCACCTTGCCTCCCGCGTAGAACCTTTTCTCGGTCAGCTAGCATGCTCTTCAGGAGCTCACATGTTCCCTTCATGCTCCCCTGTTGTGGCACATGCTTTCCTTCTGCATTTTCCAGAGAACTCTGTTGTCGTGTCTCATTGTCCGAGGTATGGTTAATCAAGGCCATTTCATACACTGGTTTTTCAGTGTGCCCCTTGAGTGTGCTCTCTGTAAAAGGGGCTCTTAGCAGCCATTCTCACACTCATATTGTGTGTAGGAAGAGTGTACTTTTGTCTTATATGGCTAAACGACTATATTCTTAAGAAAGACCTCAATGCGTGGGGCTAGTGCATGTGGCAAGTGCACTCGCTCACCATAATAAAGTACACTAAGAACGTACTAAGTGCGGTCATCTGTCTCATGTGTCCCAACACACCTTGCCTTTTGTCGCATATGGCCAAAAGACTATTGTAATAGGAAAAACCTCAGTGTGTGGGGCTAGTGTATGTGGCAAGTACGCTCAGTCACTATAGGAAAACACACTAAGAGTGCATTCACTGCGTTAGTTTGTCTCATGTGTCCCATCACACCTTGATTCTTTTGTTATATGGCCAAAACAGTTATCTTCTTAGGAATAACTTCAGTGCGTGGTGCTAGTCTATGTGGTAAGTACGCTCAATCACCATAGGAAAATACACTAATAGCGGACTCATTGCGCTAGTTTGTCTCATGTGTCCCATCACACCTTGATTTTTGTCTTATATAGCCAAAAACACTCTCTTCNTAGTTTGTCTCATGTGTCCCATCACACCTTGATTCTTTTGTTATATGGCCAAAACAGTTATCTTCTTAGGAATAACTTCAGTGCGTGGGGCTAGTCTATGTGGTAAGTACGCTCAATCACCATAGGAAAATACACTAATAGCGGACTCATTGCGCTAGTTTGTCTCATGTGTCCCATCACACCTTGATTTTTGTCTTATATAGCCAAAAACACTCTCTTCTTAGCAAGGACCACAGTGTGTGGAGCTAGTGTATGTTGCAAGTGCGCTCATTTACCATACAAGAGTACACTGAAATTACACTCAGTGTGCTACTTGGTCTCATGTGTCCCAGCACACCTTTTTTTTGTCCTATGTGCAAGGAATGTTCTTTTTTATACACATGGTATCTTTTCCTTTTGGATAAACAAAATTTTGATATACATGTATGTACATGTTTTTTATGCATTATTTGATTCTATGTTTACAAAAAGCCACTCCAAATCTGGTACAAGGATATCCATGAACGGAAGAATGTTATTGATTAATATTTACATGAAAATTCACCATTTCAAATAGGTTTTCGTAGGGTCATACAGCTAGAATAATTTGATGAACGTACATATGTCCAACGGGTTTCTTAATATACAAATATGTGTTTCATTTCATCTTTATGCTACAACGCTCATTGTTCATTTCCAACATCTGGTTCATCCGCTTGTACCATTTGTTGCTCCGTTTGTTGAAAGATCGCTTCAAGCAGCTTCTCGCTTCGAACTTGACGGCCGGCTGATCAACCACGAAGGTTTACTTGAAGAGGTTCGCAGGTGAAATTGAGCTAGCCTGACTTATCGCGTTTCATTAGTTGCTTTAGTCCTCACAAGATGGTGTAGAGAAGCCCACCAGTGTATTGGGGTAGTGCGTGTGGCGAGTGCACTCGAAATGAGTGGGAAAGTGCACTTATCACGCATTGAGTGTTTGGCCGCCTTAGTGTTTGTTCCATCACAAACCATCCGATTGCACATCGAATTCACTCTTTAATCGGTCACGAACCGCAGTGATGACGATTGAAGTATTTTGTTCAGAATTAATAAAATTCACGGCCACTACCGCCACACGATGCATTTGATTGAGAAGGTGGACGTGTCTACTATCCTGTGCATTCTATGCGAATGATATTAATCAATTCAGGAGAATAAGTGAGACGTGGATTATTTAGCAAAGATCTCTGTTGAACCCTGGAGAATGACGTCGGACAAATCGAAGGTTTAATATTTCGGTCTAATTCTGTGGCAAAGATAAACAATGGCTAGCAGCAGCAGAGCAATAGTGTCGAGCGGCATTTTGCCTCTTCCAAAGGGGATTATGACGTCGAACGCCATGAAGGTTTAATGTTTCCTGTACTCCGGAACAGTCCGACATATAAAGAGAGAGGTATCTTCTACTGCTTTGCTCTCTTTTGACTTCCGCAAAGTGAAACTAAACGCGCTTCGGCGTCCAGTGTGGTAAACCATGTGGTTCCGGATCTCGAGGGTTGTGGAAACAGCTGTCATCCTACGTGTACATGGATGACCTTGACAAATTTCAGTCGTTCGGAACGCATCTTCCTTCCACGCATCCGCAGTTGCCACCGAGTGTGGGTTTGGGCATTCGCAACCGACGTTGCACGAATGTTTTTGTTTGCGAATAAATTCGCAGACGCGATCGACGTCGCAGTCACAGAAACAAAACTAACTTCCAAATTTCAGCAAATCGAGTTCACAGCTGCACAGGGACGTGCCGATTGCCGATCTTTTGGACAAAGAATTAAAGCTGTTTTACACAAAAGTTTGACATGGACTGACTGCGACTGCGGCTACCCGGTTGTCAACCCTCGTTGGTTTTCACGAATTTTCAGGTATTTTGACAACTTCGTGTGGAAACCACCACAGTCGGGTCGACAGCGACTGCCGATAGATGATGCGTTCCTATGCATTTTGTTTTATTGGGCCACCTGCCGTTCACAAGCCGGCATTATGTCATACATGGTGTACGGAATCGTCTTTTTTTGCACGATATGCTACGTGTTGCATGTTGCAGCGGAAGCGCGCTTAGTTTCACTTCCGGAATTCAAAAGAGAGTGAAGCATGCATTGTAGAACGTCGGAGATGCAAGAATAAAACCTGGTCGGTTCCCTCGAAATCCAACGGGTGCGGCTGGTAAACGCTGGAATCCATCGTGAGTGCTATCGGACAGTTCTTTGCACCTTTTGTTGGAGGCCTTTCATTGTCCAAACACCTCACCCTGCATACTCATCATTTGCATCACCGGTCAGGAGAGCGATGCAGGCGGTCACAGGATTGACTTTTTTCCACCTCCGGACGAGCATCGAGCTTCTAACTATTGACGCTCACACGTCATTGGTGGAAACGGGGATTGTTGGAAAGATTCTGTTCAGCCATTGGTGTGCCATGTGGGGCCCGCCAGGATCGCTGAGCAAGGGAAGAAGTAAGTTCTTCCGGACAAATCAACATGGAGGGTTGAGGCACTCTACGTGGAAGAAATGTAGGGCTGAAACACCACAGACAGGACCGACTGCCCATAGCTGGAATCCGTCATTGAGGAGGCCCAACGACGCATTCCAGCGTTTACCAGCCGCACCCAACGTCGGCAGAAGAAGTTGACGAAATAGGATCCTTTAGTATGTTAACCGCAAGAGTCCATGATTCAAATCAGGGCTCCAATTTAATAAGTCGGCCCAACGCTGTCTAGGACATTCTTGCCCATTATTCTCATGAATGAGATATGCGACTAACAGAATTACTGGGTGTTTGGCTCCTCTTTCGGCCAAACTACTACACGAATGTCTCTCTCATTCCAGTAAAATAACACATCAATGTCATGTTCGAATCTTCTCATTAACCGAATGAGAAGATTGACAAATCATGGATAAAAATAAGACAAAGAGAGAAATCTCAAGTTTCATAAAACGTTCTCTCGATCAGACACTGTTCGGTCAACGGCCAATGTCGGCTAGTCAACGTCGTCTTCTGTTGACGGGTAAAGTTTGAAGAATTACTTACAAACAATATCGTATTCTACATAACAGTGATACAAGCTACAATTGCGAGTGAGACACCCAAACCAATCTGGTTTATTGCCATAAACGACAAACACAACCATGCCGCTATTAGTTGAGAGCAATGTTTAGTGGTTTTTTCATTTGAACCTAGACTTCAAGACTGAAGTTTGCATCGCAAACCAATGACAATGTGACATTTGCAGATTCACGCAATCAGTGTACATTAAGTGCACTTTCCCAGGCACATCAAGCAAAGTGGTCCATATACACTATTCCGCACACAAAGAGGGGTCTTAGGTACGGAGAGATGACAGATTAACGACCGACATCAGGTCGACAGATTGTCCTGACGTCAACAGCTATCCAACCATGAAATAACGGTCATCATCCTTGGTGACCGTCAACTGCAGTGAATGCTTTGGACAGGTCTCCATAAGCAGGTCAGCTCGATGCGATATTCACGTACCTATACAAGAAACAAATTTAAGAAACAGGGTACAGTTCTAGGTGAACAGAAAACATACATTCATCCCATTCTAAAAACATTATTCAGGCAAAAAATAACCTTGACATGACGCCAATATTGACTTTAAGCAAGATAAATTTGAATGCGAGGCTGTGAGGAGAGACAGATTGGGAAAGAGAGAGGGAGAGAGAGGGGGGGTGGGGGGGGGGGGGGG
>SZWC01021929.1:1528-20686 GCA_023375785.1 Penium margaritaceum | reverse complement strand
TCTCTCTCTCTCTCTCTCTCTCTCTATCTCTCTTTCTCTCTCCCTCTCTCTCTCTCTCTCTCTCTCTCTCTCTCTCTCTCTCTCTCTCTCTCTCTCTCTCTCTCGCTCTCTATCTCCACTAACCTCTCTCTTCATTATCTATGCATGCCTCCCAATATATAATTTGATTTTTCAGTAATCATTCTTTTGTTTTTATACAAATTTGACTTCTTGAAATGTTTTGTTTTTCAGAAGGACACAGATTATCAAGAAGATCACCTATACTAGCCTTTTACTTTGATTATCGTGATACATTTGCACCAGAATTCCTCTTCTTCATCGAACCTATAGTAACATTCTTTAGATTTCTGTCCAAGACAAAGGTTGGCCTCGCTTGGGAGGATCCAGCGCACCTCAAGTACTATCCAATCAAGTAGTCAACAGGTCATTGTCGCGCGTCAAAGAATTACGGTTGTCAATTTCTGCCAGGAGAAAGCTTGATAAGCTTTCATCTCGCTGACCAAATTGCCATTGGAAGTCCGAGGAGGAACTCATCCCGTTTGTATGACCACCTAATTCATGGCATAGTGTATATGGGTCAGTGTAATCGATTTGGGTAATAAAATGCACTCATCACACACGCGGTGTGCGACTGTGTCCTGTCTTCATCTGTAATAACTTGTGATGTTGCTTTTCATGAGAATTATTGGGGTTGCAAAGGCTACCACCTCACATGTTGAACATAAAATTCAGTACATGAATATATTTTGTAGTTTCTGGAGAGCAGGCGGTTATTCTATGTGGAAAAGAAACCTACAATGTTTGAGGAACCATTTATCATTGTCCATACATTCTTTCCACGGTTCTTTTTTATAATCTCATTTCTGACGCACAAAACAGAATATCTAAACCATAGATTTTTTTTGTATGATTTTTTGAACATTTGTTCTGGAGTTAATTCGTTTTTTTCATCTCCCTTTGAAACAAATACATTTTGGGTTTGTTTCCACTTTGTTTTCAAACTAAACTTCTGTTCCTCATCATTTTTACTGTCCATTGAAAAAATATTCAGAAACATGACCATGTTTCACAATGTTTCTGTTTGTAATGGTTCCCCAATGAATCTGCAGTTTTAGCAACCGCAAACGGGACTTTCACATGTCATACTTAATTCTTGGAGCTTTAAGGTTTGCATTATCTCGGCTTCAGGTTGCATTTATTGATGCGTTGCACTTTGAGATATCAAAATATTCCTCCTTGTGCAGCCATTTTGGAATATGGCTGTTGCACACTGAGTGTGTGAAAAGTGAACTTCTACACTCATTCTGAGCACACTCGCCACATGCACTACCCACGTACACAGGGGCCATCTCTGAGCCATCTTGCAAGGACTGAAGCAAAGAATAAGTCAGGTAACTGCCAGCCGTTACAAACATATCGTGGGACTGTTGTGGTAAAGTAGATGGCCATCATATAATTATGAATAGGGACTCAGAAAGATCAAATGGACGTTTCAAACGGACGAACCAGATAGTGAGAGAAAGGAATGAAACTTGGAACTTATATCTGAATTGTAATCCAGCGATACCATAAAGAGAATATGTGGAAATTTCTACATCGCACAGATGATAACAACTGATGATAATGGATGATAACTGAAAGAGGCTAAGAAATTCAAATAGAACATAGTTCACGCAACTTGTCATTCTTTCCATAAGTCTTCATATTTGATTAATTTTTTATATCAGGTAGATTTTTCAATCAAGCAAACTTTGACCGTAAATTTTCAAAGTCACACAAACTTTCATAAGAAACAAAGAGATAAAAGGTTACCTCAATTATTTAATTCCTAAGAAAATTATTTCTGGGCCAAATAAAAACATCAAGGTGTGATTGCACAAATTATACAAGTTTACACAATGAGTGCATTCTTAGGGTACTTTGATATGGTTACTGAGCGTACTGGCCACATACACTAGCCCCAAGCAATGAGGCTCTTCCTAAGATGGGAATCGTTTGGTTATACAAGATGAGATTCAAATTGCGCTTGGACACATGAGACAAATTAGTGCACTAAAATGTGTGATCTTAGTGTACTTTTATATGGCAGCACTTGCCACACACACTAACCCCATGCACTGGGGTCCTTCGTAACAAGTGAATTTTTTTCCTCATAGGACAAAGAGATCAAGGTGTGCTTGGACACATGAGAAAAATGAACACACTTTGTGCATTGTTAATGTACTAATGTATGTCTACTTTTTGCTTTTGCCACATAAACTAGCCATACGCACTAGGGTCGTTTATGAGAAGAGAATTTTTGGCCATAAAAAGCAAAAGCACACATTTTCCAAACACAATTGAAGGATACTAAAAATTGATGTAAGTAACTCTCTTTGAGGAGATCACACTCACGGTACACACAAAAAAGGGAGTATATGAAATGGCCAGAGCTAACCATATCTCTGAAAGTGACTATGAATGGGGAACAAATGCACGTAGTCAGGGGTTATATGTATTTCGGATGTGTGAACCAATGTGTTGTTTTGTAGTGAAAAACAATCATGAATGGCACATAGTGTGGCTGAAGCAAATCATTTAGCTTTGAGGGATGCTGCGTGCATAGCAACCTGGCTACGGCAGCTGTTGGGAGAGTGCACAATTATTTGGCGGTTGTAAAACTGTATAATGATAGCTCTTCTTTTTGTTGCATCACAGCAAATGACAGTGTACTGCAACCACGCATCAAACACATAGGGGATGAGCATAATGTTTTTGAGAAAGTAGTCAAATCTGGTGTTTGCAGGCGTGTGAGGTGCCTAGAAATAAGCAGCTTGTAGATTTCCCCACTAAAGTACTACCATGATCCTCCCTTATCTCTTTGCTTCATCTGCTCAGCGGCATGCATGAGACACGCTCGGCCAAGGGGTTGTGAGAACTATGTGTATATATTCATCTTTATGTGTCCTGGAGTATATAGTACATGTGGATTCCGCGATCGATGTTGATCCACATTGATCACAGAGACACGCACTTAATAACCTCACCACATGGTGGCGCCAATCTTTTGTCTCACGCACATAGCCGACCATCGACCCCTACCTGCTTTCGATAGAGAAAATAACTTTTCTCCTTGATAAACATGTGTCAAAATGCACTTTCTGCTGCTCAAGACCTACATCAGTCCTTCATTTGCATGTTTCTTGGGCTTAATGTATTGTTCTGAAGTTCTGGCCTAGTTCTGCCCGTCCTGGAACTTTGCAAGTGGTTTCGTGCCTTTTCCAGACAATTGGAAAATTTTCCCATGCAACCTGTTGAGCTGCAATGAGCATTTCTTGCTGGAAGATGGTTGATACTTGACTAGCAACTCTCTCCCTGTAACAAGGGTGTGCCTTGTTATTCAAGGAATAGTAAAAAAAATGGCAAATGTTTTTAGGATTTTGAACTAATGTTCCTCTATAATCCACCCGCAAAAGTTTTGTGGATTATTCTACGTTACATTTGTAACAACATTTCACGCTTTCAAGAACGGTTTGTGGCTTGCCCTTGTGGGTATGTAGGTGAGAATTTGGGTGTTTCAACGGATGTTTTTCCTGCTAGAAAGACCATTGGTTTGCAAATGTTGTGGATAGATAGCTTGTTTGGAATACAATATGGTCACACGTGCTCTTTGCTAGATGGCCGCGAGGGAGCATGCTCCAATGACTGTTACAGTAGGTTTTTAGGCAATGTTTCCGGTTTTGTGGATATGTATTTGGTTCCCCTATTACTTAGATATGTATGTACAATTCAAGTATGGCGTTGGAATCCACGGTGCATGGGCAGATTGACAGGTTGGCATTGGTGATAGCTGTTCAATATGAGTGTGCTCCTAGCTCTGTAGATGCTGATGGCCATCATTCTTTTGAGCCTTCCCAGTCACCTGTTTCCCAAGCCCTTGCTAGTGCCAAGGCTCCTACTACTAATGGTGCCATTGATGGTAATTGATTGTATACACATACCAATCATTGTTGCTACTTCTTCTGCTGTTGCACTGCCTTAGGAATGTTTATATTTTTTTTCCTGAATACTGCTGTTTCTCTTGGAGGATTTCAGCACTAGAGTATTGTGGCACATCTCTTGGTGCAATGCATTGGGAACTCCCCTTTTATGATAATGGAAAAAGGCCTCTTACGTTTTCATGTAGGAAAATTCTTGAAAAATGAATGCAATTGTATGTTCACTTAATTATGGTTAATGGTTCGAGACATGTTTCTCTTGTTGTGGGAAGATTCCTAAAAAAATGGTTTGCAATAGGATGAAATTGGTGAATAAGATTTGGTACATTGGAGGTAGATGTTTGTACCATCAGCCTATGGCCTCAGCGTTGGGGTCATGCAAACACATGCCCAAGTGCATGGTGACAAACATGAATGTGCAGATCATTTTCCGTCAAGTAGGAATGCAACAATGGGATCTTGATGTTGTGCTCCAAATCGATCACAACATTCTAATGAGTGAGCTGAAATCATGTGGCATGGAGGATGTGGCAACAATTGTCAAATCAACAAATATCTCACTTGAGGAGGAACCTTCAGCAATTGTAGTTACACATTATGTTGCTTTGTTTCTAAAGTACAAAAAACGTCTTGGGAATGATCTTTTTTTTCTTACCACTACTACGCTGTGCAAAAAAAGCTCCAATGACTTGATACAATCACTTGGTTCACGGGGAATTTGTGTGATTGATTCACTTCAAAGGGAATCCCTGGTTTTTGTCTCCTCATGGAAGAAGTACAAAACAATAAATCTTAAGTTGTGGGGTGTGTTGAAAGACAACATGCCCATTGTGGCTCCTGTGTTAAACTTGCACATGACCCACATTATGGTGAACCAATTCTCAATGGTAAAATAAGAGTAGAGCAATGCACGGGGCCTCCTTTCTAAGGCCTTGGTCAAACTACTTTTTCATTGATTTCCATTGATCTATTCTTTTCAGGAGATTCCTAAATGGGTAGTCTTGGACAGGGAGAACCTTGCACTGGGGTTCCTGGACCTGAGGTGAAGCTTTTGACGGCATGCTACCTGTTCTGAGCAGCCCCACTTCTTCAACCTTTGCACAAGGACCTTGAACAAATAGATGAGAAAAGCTTGCATGCCAAAGATGATGCAAAGTGCAATTCTGATAATACGGCTTCACATCCCAGGAATCAAATGCCAGGAATCTTCACTGATGTTTCCCCCCATCTAATTATTTTTGGATTCCATGCTACGTATCATGGAGTTTTTCCCAACGCCATCTTCACAAAATTACCAAAAACATTTCCAGTGAATTAGCAGCCACAACTTCTCTTTCAATACAATGAGTGCAAGCTCTACCCCTACAGCCTGGCTAGGCACCGAGAACTAACTGAAAACATGCAAATGCTTTGATACCAGTTCCATTATGTTCACACAAATTATGCCAAGTGCACTTGCTTCCTAGCTTTTGACATTAAAAGCTTGGATATAGGGTGTGGAAAAAAGTGACCAAAGTGAGTTCCTTGATCAAAGCCATCAGGTGAAACACATGTGTAGATGATGGTTTCTTGGTTATGTATCACTTTACGGAACTCAATCTGAAGTCCTTGAGGGAGATATGGATTTTCAAGGTTCAGTTGCAGTGAGTCCGGTTTAAGTGACGGCTCCTGCACTACCAGCACCAATGATGGCCAGAATTATTGGCCAAGGAGGCATGGAGCGGCGTTTAAGGTAGAAAGGTGGCAGGAGGACCTTCATGGAGCTTCCAGGTCCACCAAGATTATTGGTTGTGCACGTGGCAGGGATGGTAATTCTCTTGTTTGAGAGTGTGACTGCCGCTTATCCCGCTAGGGTAAGAGTGTTCTAGGAGATGAACTTTGACAGAGTGGTTCTTCCAGATTGATGTACCAAATGAAGGTAATTAGGATTTTCAGAATGCTGTGCTAATTTGATTTCTCTTCCACTAGTCAAATCAGTCATTTGCACTCTCTACTCTCTACACTCTCACACGCTTCCGTGTTTTTTTCTCTGCAACCTGCAACTTGTCTCTCACATGCAATTGGTCCTGCCTAGTTGCTCTTTTGTGAGCTTGATCACCTCCCTAGGAGCTGCCTATTTTTCTATCATGAATAAAATCCCACCATCAAGGTAATGAATCTATGTATGAAGGGTCATGCATGATAATTGAATTCTTTCAATGTTGATGGATACTTGAAAAATTGGGTCTCATGATGTAATAAAGTTGTTCATAGTTCAACAAACGAGAATATAACAGGTTCATCCAGTTCTTTACTATGTACATTTTCCCATTTTAGACCACGTGGAAACGTTCCCCCTTGTCTATGCATGTTGTAAATACTGAAAGAGCAATAATCTGGTCTATAACCTTGGCATAGACAAGGAGGGTCATTAGAGAGAGAGGAGACGTTGCAATTGGGCCTGTTCCCTCACGTTCATCCTAACCATGGTCTTACTCATAAGAGTGCCATGCTAGCTACTCTCTCCACTCACTATCATCGTGGGTCAATGAGTCATACACAAAAAAAAAAATTATTGGAAAATTTTATGCAACTTTCACATGGGACAGAGTCTGAGACGACGACGAAGCTCATCATGCTGCTTGGTTTTGAGTACTTTCATGAATACTCGGCCTCTTTGTGTTTTTTGGGCACGTACACGATGTCAAATCCACTTTTTAACTACTGCATCTCACACGTAATGGAGCTTTCTTTTCACGTGCTTGGTACGGTAATGTAGTACAGGACCTTTGCCAAGTGCGATAGTGCTTTGTTTTTTGGAGAAGAAGGGTGTAGGCTCGAGTTGTTCAGACCCAAGCTCTCCCAACAGCATCCTCAGCCACATTGCTCCGATTTTACAGTGGGATGGAGATATGAATTCAGCCTCAGTTGAAGATAAGGCTACAACTGACCGCTTCTTGGATCTCCAGGAGACTGATCCACCATTGATCTTGAACACAGAAAAAAGTTAATCGGCTGGTGGTCTCATCTTCAGATAGATCAGCATCACAGAAACCTATCAGCAGTGTTCCTGTTTTCCTTGTGTAGCAAATTACCATGGTAAATTTCCCGCACAAGGAACAAATGCATCATTTTGCTGCAATCACATTGTCCATAATTGGGGCTTTGCAGCCTTGGCAGAAGAATCCCACAGCATACATTAAGTCTGACCTTGTCCCCACTAATGCCTACATCAGTTATCCGACCATGCTTGGTTATAGCTTGGTGTCTGCTGAATTAGCAAGCACGTTTGGGGTTGAAATCCTGGTAAGGCCATGATGAGCCATCAGTAGCATTGTGACAGCAGACGCATCTCCCAAGTTAAACGTCTCACCCATGCGTTGAATGTAGGAACTCTGAGACAGGGCCACCCCTGGCTTAAAAAAATCATGATGTACTTTTATTCCAAGGTAGTTATTCTGTGGGCCCATGTATGACATGTTGAATGTAAGCACAAGCTGTTACTTGAAGGTGGTCATGACAGAAAGAGATGGCCCAAAAAAAATGAGATCATCCACATACAAGATAACTCCCATGGTATTGGGTACCAACCAATACCATGGCAGAAGCACACCAGTGAGCTGCATCTGGCCAAGAGAGCGTATCCTTATCGCTCATAGGATCAAGCACCCAAGTAATAGAAGCAATGTCTGGAGCTGCAGGAAGAACTGGACATTGAGATGCAAGATGGTGAGACCAACAAAGAGCTGGAGGCTCTAGAAGAAAAGGGAGGGGATTGGAGCAAAGAAGACTAGGAAGTAATTATGCATGGTGATGTGGGTGTGCAGGATCCACGGCTAGATCGGCAGCCAGGACGTGTTGAATTGGAACCACAGGAGGGAGAACGCCTTCATGTTCATTCAGGGTTGCATCCATGCAGAATACTTGGAGATATGGATAGGGAACTACTTCCATGTAGATGTGAGGAATGAGGGCAGGAGTTGCCACGGAAATGAAGTGATCTTAAAAGGTATAATCAAAAATAATGCTGCGGCTGCGAATTATTTCTTTTATTGCTTCCTTCTTTAAATACGAGAGGATTTTCTTTTTTGTGAGAACCTAGTTTGGTAAGGTGCTCTGGTGAGAGCCAGGGATAGGCAGAAGGAATTAACACTGCAAATTTTGTTGATGTAAAAGATGATTTTCAGGCCTTTGTCATTGAGTCTGGAAATAGATCAAAGATCTGTAGTGAGTTCAGGTATCTGGAGAGTATTGATTAATAGCAGTACAGCCACCTTTCCCTCTAGTTCAAGTGCAACCCAAACTGTTCCAATTTCAAAGGCTGGTATGCTTTCATTTCCAATTTGTACTGTTTGAGTGATGCTCCTCACCATGGCAAGAGTGATTCCAAAAAGGAACACCAAGAGGACAAGCTCAGGTGACTTAGTGGTTAATGGTGTCAACCTCAAGGGAGGTGGAGACCATTAATTTCTGCCCCGCCTCAAGGGAGGTGGAAAAGAGATGCCAGGAAGCTAGCTCAACCACTAGAATTCCTCCTTGAGTTTCTAGAAGGCTAAGCCAGGGTCCAGGAAGGTGCCACACCTTCTAGAAGGGGTGACTCGTCGTACAATTCATCCAGAGGTTTCTTGGTCTTCTGGATACCTTCCCTCCTACTAGAAGCAAGATGAGGAATCTAGGAAAGGCCAAACGATTCTAGAGGAAGGAAGGGATGCCTTCCTACGTGGGGAAAAGGACAGCCTACCAAGGGCCACTCGAGAAGCCATAGAATCTGCTAGGAAGCTTCAAACCTGGTATGCTTTGGTGTTCTGGAGATCTTAGATCAGTGCCTATAAAGTTCCACTTCCTGTCAGCCTTGATCAAGATTATATTCCCATTCAATTGAGGCCAAAACAGTTGCCACGATCTCTGACCCGTTTTCTGCCATCCTTGGAACCAGATGCCTCCATAGTTTCAGTCTCTCAAAAAACAGGGACCTCCTAGGGTGCACACTCACCCTCAGGCCAACAAAAGGATTATGGGCCCACGCCTTTAAGAGGTCCCAAGCCAGCTTGTCTCCATGCTTCCCAGATCAAGACATAGCCGCCAACAAGAAAGAGAGCAGTTGTATTGTCCTTAAGTTTGATGGGACATGCTTTGCCTTGTGGAGGTCGCAGTTTGAGGTCTTCCTTGACGACAAGTGACTGCTTGAGCTTGTAGAGGGTGATGAGACTGCTCTGTCGAAGATTGCAACGGTTGAGGTGAAGGAGGCATTCAAGAAGCGCAACAAAAGGCGCTGGCGGTCCTTGTGTTATGCCCACCACAACTTGGGCACATCCAAGGATGCACCCCGGCCGAAGACGCATGGTCAAACCTCTGCTCCATCTACCAGTCAAGCAACCTCGCCAATCAGCTCTTCATCTTCAAGTGGCTTGTCAACCTCCGAGCCAACAAAGGTGACAACATCATGGAGATCATGCAGCAGATTGAGTCACTCGCAGCGGAGTGTGTGGCCACTGGTTGGGAGATTGACTCTTAGTTGCTAGATATGATCCTCCTTCTGGCCTTGCCAGACAGTTGGAGTCCCATGATCACAGTCCTTGGTGGCTGGCCTTCTGACAAGCTGAAGTACCCAAAGGTTGCTGAGTATGTGCGAAACGAGTGGATGCAACGTGGCCGTTGAGAGAGTTCACCTTCATCAAGCTCTGCGTACATAGTTCATCCTCACGGTGGAGGTCGAGACAACAAGTGGAAGGGTGCCAAACAGAGCACCAAGAAGGGTGACAAGAAGGGAGAGTGCTTATTTGGCAAGGAGAGCCATTATGCACGCAAGTGCCCCAAGAAGAAGCCAAAACCAGTCGCAGCGGGGTGGGAAGAGAGATGAGCAAGCCCTTTTGGCGTACAACTCCACAAAGTAAAAGGATCTAGGAGTTGCCGTCATTGAATCCGGATCAGGCCTCCACAAGCAATGCAAAAGAACGGCATTTGTCACCTACGGCGCCTCGGAGAGACGCATGATGGTGGCCAACGGCAAAATAGAGGTGGCTGCCCGTGAGGGTAATGTCCGGATTGAGTCCATTGTGGATGGCAAACCTGTCACGAGCACAATCCATGACGTGCTGCACATGTACAACTTTGGGGCAAATATGCTCTCCGTCAGCCACCTTACCAACAAGGGACTTGAGGTGCTCTTCACAAAGAAGGAGGCCATCATCCGCAAGGAGGGTAAAGGCAAGGTTATTGTGCGCGCCAACAGAGAGAACAACTTCTACATGCTACGCAAAGATCCTCGGCAGCTAGACGGGGTCCAACGCTGCCAATCGTGCAATGAGGGATGAAGGAGACCTAGACCTGCGGCACCGCCAACTTTGCTGTGTTTCTCCATTGAGGGTGAAACAGATGGCAAAGAGAGAGGTGGTGCCAGGTCTCCACATCAGTGGCCTTGATAGAACTAAGGAGACCGTGTATGAGCCATGCGTCATGAGCAAATCAACGCAGCAGAATTTTGTGGCAAGAGAGACGCGTGCATCAACAAATTTGGCAGTGTTACACACAGATATGTGTGGACCACTTGAGACCTCCATCGGCGGAGCTCGCTACTTCGTCACCTTCATCGAGGACCACAGCCGGAAATTGTACCTCTCCCTTATGAAGCGGAACAGCAAAGTCCTTGTATGCATGCAAGAGTTCGTGGTAGATGTGGAGCGGTAGACAGAGTCGAAGGTGAAGGCGTTCCCGAGCGACAACGGCGGTCAATATGCGGGCTGCCTTGGGTGGATGAAGAGCAAGGGGATTGAGTGGCAGAAAACAACTCCACACACTCCGCAGCATAATGGCGTCACAGAGAGAAAACAATGCACAATCCTTAACATGGTACAATGGATGTTGAGCCACGCCGGCCTTCAACAATGGTATTGGGCGGAGGCGGCACGGACAGCAGCATACATAATGAACCTTACACCGACCAAGCCGTTGAAGGACAAGGAGAGCAAGGCATGGAAGACACCACAAGATGTGTGGAGCGGGAGGAAGCCGGTAGTGGGTCACCTTTGCACGTTTGGTTGTGTTGCACATGCGGTTGTGCAGGCAGGTGAAGGGAGGAGTAAGCTGGACCCAAAAACCCACCGGTCTATTTTCCTTGGGTATGAGAGCAGAAGCAAGGCGTACCGGCTCTTTAACCAAAGGAGGCAGTAGATAGTGCAGAGTTGCGAGGACGTGTTCGATGAGAAAAGCCGTTGGACGGATAAGGAGGCAAGTCTCTCCAAAAGGGGGGAGTCTCTCCGGCGTCTCCTTGAGGAGGAGACGCTGGAGGACGTGAATGAGGGTGACGTCCTTGCAGCGGCACCAGTCAAAGAAGATCGCTCAAGGGATGGGCGAGCGGCAGAATTTCTTCCAACCAGTTCTTATGAGGATTCCGAAGGACCGGAGATGGATGTGGAGGTAGGGAGTCAACCGCTGTCTCCAAGGTCTCCAAGAGAGGGTGAGTTGGCGCTTGGAGAGGATGGCGACAAGACGGAGCACCAACAAGAACAACCGCCTCAACAACCCCAAACAAGCAGCCGTGTACAAATAAGGACAAAGAGGTATAATTCCGCCTAGGGAATTCGGACCAGGTTTGCAGAAGTCTTCTTCACGCAAGAGGAGTCTGATGGAGGCATTGCAACGGAAGGATGGGGCTGAGTGGGAGGGAGAAATAGAATATAATCTCGCCTCCCATGTGGAGAAAGGCTCCTGAGTTGCACATTGAGCATGGACGACTGCCATGGGTGATGCGCAAGGGGGAGATTGTATGAGTGATGCTTCTCACCATGGTAGGAGTGACTCCAAAAAGGAACAACAAAAAGACAAGCTCAGGTGGCTTAGTGGTTAATGGTTTCCACCTCTAGAGGCAGGGGCCCGGGCTCAAGTCCTAGATGATGAATTTCTGCCCCGCCTCAAGGGAGGTGGAAAATAGATACCAGGAAGCTAGCTCAACCTCTAGAATTCCTCGTTGAGTTTTTAAAAGGCTAACTGAGGGTCCAAGAAGGTGCCATACCTTCTAGAAGGGGTGACTTTTCCTAAAATGCATCCCGAGGTGTCTTGGTGTTCTGGATACAAAACCTCCTGCTAGAAGCAAGCTGATGAATCTAGGAAGGGGCAGGAGCTTCTAGAGGAAGGCAGGGATGCCATCTTAGGTGGGGAAAAGGACAGCCTACCAAGGCCCACTCTAGAAGCCGGAGAATCTGCTAGGAAGCTTCAAAATCTGATATGCTTTGGTGTTCTGGAAAGCCTAGATCAGTGGCTATGAAATGCCACTACTTGTGAGCTATGATCAAGAGTTTATTCCCCTTCAATTGAGGCCGAGAATGTTTTCCACACTCTCTGAACTGTTTTCTGTCATCCTTGGAACCATTTGCCTCCACATTTTCATTCTCTCCAAAAACAGTTGGTAATGTGAACCAGCCACTGCTAGGGACCTTCTAGGGTGGAAACTCACCCTCAGGCCAACATGTACTACCTTGGAATCAGCTAGATATCTGTATTCAACGAGCCACTCCCTGTGACAGGTCAATCATCTCATTCATCTAAAATCAATTATCCAGGCTAGGATCCTTGCAGCAACAAGGAAAGCATTCTCTCTTGAACATAAGGTTGTTTCTTCTAAGCCAAGGTGTCCTTGATATTTTGTGTCCATGTCAGTCTTTCTTTCTGAACTGAATTGAATAGTTGAAGGTGTAGAGGAAGATATCATTGATGTTGAAACACTTTGATTGTGGCTCTGTGATACTTCTATTTTCTTAGCCAAAGGTTGTTGCAAAAGATGTTAGTCTGCCTTTGAACGATCAAAGCTCTCTAGACATGAATATTCAATAAGGTTAGTTGAGGAAAAAATTCTTGCAACATTTGCAACAACTTCCTTCATTTCTTGGGGAAAGAAGTAAGGAGAGAATTTTTATGTTGTGATGAGCTTCTTTGTGGTAGGGAAAAGGATCTGAACGTCCCTTGTTACCGCACTTGTATCAGTAGATATCTGCAAAAACATTTCTTCAAGTTTTTTTGGTCTATGTGACCAAAGTTTGTTCGGATGAAAAGGTAGGAGCTTGAGTATCTCATGTAGTTTTTCATCATGGGAGTGCGGGGTACCAGCCAACCTCCCTTGAACATGGCCTCTTCCATGTCCATGAGTCTCAGAATTCTTTTGGCATCCTTTGTTCCGTAGGGATGTCTAGAGCGCAAAATCTCCTCCTTCTGCTTCCTTGATTCATTCCTCATGTGCATGAATCAGGGCTTCACATACCTTATCCATTGTTGAATTCAAGGGTTTCATTGCTTCTGTTGCTACTGTTAGTGCTACCACTGCTGGTGCTACTCTTTGTGCCGCTACTGGTGTTGCTACTGCTACTTCTATTGCTACTATTCTTGCTTTAAGGGCTTTCAGGCGATCATCAAAACTTCTGCTATGGCTGGAAGCCCACGGAAAATGTTTAAGATCATCAAACATTCATGAATGGGTCCACCCATTGCATCAATGTGTCCGGCAAACGTCTTGATGGACGTGATGTGATCTTAAAGTCTGGTTCCTTCAGCCATGTTCTTCTTGTGAGAATCTTTGGGTAGGCCACTCAGATCCATGTTTCTCACCTTTTCATATCTTAATTTCAGATGTTACCGGGCCACCCTTGGGCCAAGAAGAACACTGGTTTTGCATATGATGAATTTCAATTATTCTGGGATTTGCATGGCTACAAGGGGGAATGCTCGATCACAGTGCCTTTGCCATTTATTCTCCTGTCTGAATTTGGTAGCTGGATCCAGTTCTTTTAATTCCTCTGAGTCCTTTGTTGAGAAGAAAAAGTTTCATATTGAAAGCAAAGCTGTGATGCTCGTCTCTATCAAAGACAGGAAACTTGGAGTGGTCTCCCTGCAAGGACACCATTGTTCGTGTCTGCATTATTTCTTCTCAGTAAAGTCCTGGTGTTTTTGGCTTGAAATAAGAACACCCGCTGTGATACCATGTGCCAGAATCTTAAACTCTTGAATACTTGGTGTAGCTATCAAGCCTTCTTGAAATCAGGTCAGAATTCCCTGTTCCGTTCTGAACAGCCCATGTGAGAGGTCTCTGATTGGATCTGCATTGCACACCTGGTTGTTGCACTCTGTGAGTGCACACACAAGCCTGATTTTGTTGATGAGAGAAGCTGGAACTCAAAGGTTATGAGCCAGAATAATGGCTGAAAGAAGAATCAGCTCAAACCATTAAGAAATGAGAAACATCTATTGAACTTAGTACTTCCATCTAGTGAGCTTCTTGCTCTACCTAAAAGCACGCAAAGTGTTGTGTGTCCGGTGATCTCTAATCTTTGTTGCTTGCTGCTCAGACTGTGGTTGCTTAGCAAGCTCCATTGATGAGAGATCTGAGAGTGTCTCCCCTTGCTCTCGAACGAGCCAGCGGGCCACAGTTTCCCAGACTCCAACGCACTTGGTAACTTTTCCTTTATTCAACTTGTGGGCTGCCGCACCAGCCATTCTTTTGATAATGATTTGATAAACATCTGCATCAATGGTGGCAATTGATCATTCCAATTCAGCAGTAGTGCACTCAACTGCACCATCAAAACTGCTTGCTTGCATGCCACAACAATTCCAAATTCTTGTTCAAAGAATCTCATAACATATCCAGGTCATCTCCATCCATTTCATCAAAATACATGCACCACAGAAAGGGAACAAATGGGACTACCCTATCGCCTAGTTCAAACAGAGATAGACATAAGATAGGGTAGATTAGGTAGGCATGAGGCTTAGGGGAGAGGGTGACAACCTCTCCCCTAGCAATCTGTATTCCTTTCATCCCAGATATGAGTTAAGATGCAAACTATGTTGCTTTCTATAAAGAATCTTGTGCCTGCCATCATACTTTCTAGTTTCCATTATATGATTCTCTCAACACAAACAAAGCCTGGATTTTCAAATTTTGTGGTTGAACCTTCCTCAACTACTAACTCTCAACCCAAAACTTTCAAAAGTTGCATACGAACAAGAGGTTACAACTATAAAAGCGCATTACAATGTTCTCCCCACTTCAAGAGAAGCCTTACATAGCTACTCAAGAACTGACCCTGTCAAACGCAAGAATATAGACATTGAAACAGTCTCATCGTTCTTCGCTCAGGTTCCTTGGGGGGTGGGGGGGAAATCACTCTTCTAAGTAGATCAAGATCGGATTTGAATGGATTTTTCAGCTTTACATGATATCAAGATATTGCTGCAGATTTCTCAAAAAGATGAAAATCCGCGGACCATGTTGAAGGCATTGATTTGGTCAATGTGTGACACCTGATTTAGAATTCTTGAACATTTGCAATTGCCAAGGGAATCCTCAATACCCAGTACCTTCACAAGCAAATCTTGAAAAAGACATCATTGACATGCGTCTGTTGAATGGTAACCTAGAATCCTTTTATTTTTGGAATTGGCATTGATTATCCTTTCTCATATATTCACATTCAAACTTATACAACTTCAAAAACTTCAAAATAGAAGCTCATTCATTAAAAAGAGCTTGTGTTTAGGCTCTCATTCCTCCCTATAGAATTTCTTGTTGTGCTATGTTCCGCTATCCTCTCCATAAAACTTGAATAAACGTAAAAACTCAACAGTCCATTGGACAACTTCAGAGTGATTTCCATTTCAACTCCTAGATTCATAAAAATACAAATGAATACGAAAGTAAATGGATAAATGCTTAGGGCCGTTCTGATGAAACAATGTGCACAACGATGCACACCCTTTCACTCACCCACACCGTATGTATGAACTTGCACGTTACATGGAGCGCAATCACATTGCTAAATCGAAGTGTTGAAGGAATGCTGTTAAAATTCATTTCCAGGTTTGTGAATGTGGGAAGTGCAATTGTGGTTGAGAGGAGAGTGCTCAAGGTGGCCAGTGGACAAGTTCATTCTGGGCGACTTTTATGGGTTGGAAATGTCAAACACAAAATGGGCATGCATCAACATGTACAAAAAACAGGCTATTTCATCTCCTTCATTCTCGAACAAAGTTTTTAGAAAGTTCCAAACACAAGAGGAGCTCGACAATAGCGGCGGACATGTTGCCAAAAGTGGATAATAGTTGGGCAATTTTGTACATAGCCAAGTTCATTAAATCCCTCATGTGCACAGCCATGTATTTGATTTCCTTAGATGTACAGCTGACATTCTTTCTCCTTTACATTGCTAACCTGATTCCTTGCATGAATAAAATTCTATTATTCTTTTTAATTCCACTTTCTCACATGACCAAGTAAAATTAGCTTTGTCATAGTTATAGCCATTTCTAGCATGTGTCGTTAGCCAAGTTAGAATGCTTATGAGGGAAGTAGGAAACCCATCACTACAAAATTGAAAATGAATAAAGATTTCTGTAATGGAATAATCACTAGAAAAGGGTGATAAACTCTTTTGGTAGATTTTAAAAAAAACTATGACCGCAAGAATACATGGTTGGTTTGGCCATATGAGAAAACTGGAACGAGCAAGGAGAACAATGATTTTATCCACATAGAGAAGCATGCTAGCAATTATGAAGATTAAAAAAAGTAGGCTGTACAAAATAGACATTGAAAGCATGGTTGTAAACGTAAGGAATTTTCAAATTATGGCTGTATATGAAAATTTACCGTTAGAATGGGAATTTTAACTCTCTTTATTTCCAAAAATTCGAAAGAAGTATGTATAGGGCAAGGCAGGAAAGTATCCGATAGTTCAAGTGGATAAGGGTAAGACAAATATTTTGGACAGCATTATTCAGTTTCCTAATGAAGATATACCTCAACAACACTAGAGTGGATTGCGCATGTTCAGGTATCTACCATCCGGACTAGATGTAAAAAAGAAAGAGCGAGATTGACGAACATCGTCGCTTCGATGAAAGTTTGAGAAGAAAACGAGGTTGTCTTAATTCAATACATATAGCACCCAAGTAAGCAGACAACGCAGATGATGTATCAGGACACATCATGAAATGAGAGTCCAAGGGACCATCGACTTCGTTCGCTTTTTCAGTTGCTCAATACACATTGAGGTATAAATATTTTCTTCTTCAGAATTTCTGATCAAAACGGTGGCCACCGTTGATATTTCCCTGCAATAGTTTCACCTGTAAATGCATTCAAGAATCAGTCCAGGTGTTTGATTCTGAAATCTCAGTCAATCGTCAAGCACGTTTGTAAGCATTCTGAATCGTAGGAATGAGGTCTAAAATAATAATTTTCCCCTCAGCTGCACTCTCGGATACTTTTCCGCCATGCCTGTATTGTTGTCAGCAAGTTGGAGAGTGTGGCGCGTCTTCCAACTTGCGCATTCCCGAGCGGGGCAGTGGGGCAGTGCACGAAAGAGGAATGCCTCGACTGAAAGACCAGAACTTCCCAGAAATGTCCCTCACGGAAGGAAGGCTTTCATTTCCTGCAATTAACGGAAGGCTGCTCTGCGAGTGTGGCGAAATATGATGACTCGAGCGTGATTGGGCTGCGATCTGAGCCCATTATCAAAACGTCCTTGTGTGGTCACTCGTACCGAAGGACGAGGCGACCAGTAAGGAGCGTCACTCGCGTAAGGTGGGCGCTTGCTAAACAACCGGCGCGCGCTGCACGCTCGGCGATGTGATACAGTAACGCATCGTCAAGATTGTTCACGTGGCCGGGTTTTGGACACGCTTTCGAAACTAGCTGCCCTCTTTCCCGTTGTTCAAAGGCTTAGTGCGGTCAACTCTGCAATGCCAAAATGCTACATGGTGATATTCACTAAAAAGCCGTGTTTTTGGACACGGTTAGTATCGCGCGATGTGTGGGGCTGAGTGCTTTACCCGAACGAAGCTCCGCAGTTCTCGCCATCTGCGAATTCGTTTCCACGAAGGAAGTCGAATGTCGGATTCTACAGCCACGGAAGTGCCGTGCACCCCATTGACCTGGAAAGCAGTCTTCGGCAGACGTTCCGCGTGGTCGTGATGAACCATTCCTGCCGACACATGAACTTCACGAAAAAAAATATTCGGGTTTGCAAGGTGCTGGCAGTTCCCGCAACCCACAAGTCCCCCGTCGCGGGGTCCCGGGGACTTGGGGGGACGGGAGGAGACGAGGGGCCGGGGGCGAGAGGGACGCCCCCGCCAGCGCAAAGGTTCGCGCGGGGACCCCCGCCAGACCATGTACGCAAACGGCCAGCCGGCATGCAAACAGCGAAGTCCTCGATGGGGGTAGCTAATGGCGGAAAAGATTACACGGGGGGTGTGAAATGTTTGTCCTTCGATGGGGGTACTTAAAACTAAGCAGCATCAACCCACTTCTTAAGTACCCCCTTCGGGTTCTTCCAGTGGAGAAGTGCGAACATGTGAAGGCCGAAAGCCCAGCAAGAAAATGGACATGATGCATCCAGCGAACACCAAGGAAACAAAAAGTCAAGACTAAACATGCCGGTAGTCGACTGCGACAACATTTAAACAGGTATATCCACTTTACATTCTGAACATGGTTGTACCAGACTCCACGTATATGATTCTGTTTGACACTCACGTGGGGTCAACAATGATAACATGAGGCTGTACGAACATAAAAAAACCAAAAACCTGATTCAATCAGAGAAATACGTAAATTCAAAACTGATAAGCTGCTTTTCATCTTCCTTGTACATTCTTTGCGTAAATTCTTTCATCTTTTATGCTCTATTTCATAAACAACGAAATGAATTTTTCTTCTGAAACGTAATCAAATATATAAAAACACGAAAGATGATGCATAAACATTATATTTCGATATTTGAATTTTTATACTCATGTAAATATGAATATTTATTTTACACAAAAACATATTTATGTATTGAAATATGTAGACATCTTTTTTTCACCATACTCATAAATATGACCTTACATGTAGATATAACATATATATAAACATATATAAGAATGTGTATATAGATATCAATATAGATATAATATATAAAAGATCTAGATATGGTTATATATATATATGAATATAGATATACATGTAAACATTGATCAAAATATACATTTTGATATAGATATAGACATCAAAATAGATATATATAGATATAGATGTATAATGGAAATGAATATATATACATAAATATGTAGATCTATATAGATATATATATATAGATATGGATATAGATATAGATATAGATATAGATATAGATATATATAGATATAGATATAGATATAGATATAGGTATAG
>SZWC01021928.1:26153-44652 GCA_023375785.1 Penium margaritaceum | reverse complement strand
TGGAAGTTGGGTTAGAAGTTGGGTTGGAAGTTGGGTTGAAAGTTGGGTTGGAAGTTGGGTTGGAAGTTGGGTTGGAAGTTGGATTGGAAGTTGAGTTCAAAGTTGGGATGGAAGTAGGGATGGAAGTTGGGTTGGAAGTTGGGATGGAAGTTGGGATGGAAGTTGGGTTGGAAGTAAGGTTGGAAGTTGGGTTGGTAGTTTGGTTACAAGTTGGGTTGGAAAATGGGTTAGAAGTTGGGTTGAAAGTTGGGTTGGAAGTTGGGTTGGAAGTTCAGTTGGAAGCTGATTACCAAGATGGGATGGAAGGTGGCATGGAAGTTGAGTTGGAAGTTGGTCTTGAAGTTGGGTTGGAAATTGGGTTGGAATCTGTGTTGGAGGTTGGGTTGGAAGTTGGGTTGGAAGTTGGGTTGGATGTTGGGTTGGAAGTTGGGTTGAATGTTGGGTTGGAAGCTGAGTTGGAAGTTCGGTTGGAAGTTTGGTTGGAAGTTGGGTTGAATGTTGGATTAGAAGTTGGGTTGGAAGTTGGGTTGGAAGTTAGGTTGGAAGTTGGGTTGGACGCTAGGTTGGAAGTTGGGTTGGACGTTGGGTTGGAAGTTAAGTTTCAAGTTGAATTGGAAGTTGGGATGAAAGTTGCGATGGAAGTTGGGTTGGAAGTTGGGTTGGAAGTTGGGTCGGAAGTTGGGTTGGAAGTTGGGTTGAAAGTTTGGTTGGAAGTTGGGTTGGAAGTTGGGTTGGAAGTTGGGTTGGAGGTTTAGTTTGAAATTTAATTAAAAGTTGGGATAGAAGTTGTGTTTGAAGTTGGGTTGCAAGTTGTGTTGGAAGTTGGATTGGAAGTTGGGTTGGAAGTTGGGTTTAAATTTGGGTTGAAAGTCGGGATGGACGTTGGGTTTGAAGTTGGGTAGAGTTCGGTTGGAAGTTGGATTGAAAGTTGGTTTGAAAGTTGAGCTGGAAGTTGGGTTAGAAGTTGGGTTGGAAGTTGGGTTGGACGTTGGGTTGGAAATTGGGTTCGAAGTTGGATTGGAAGTTAGGCTGGAAGTTGGGCTAGAAGTTGGGTTGGAATTTGGGTTGGAAGCTGGGTTGGAAGTTGGGTTGGATATTGGGTTGGAAGTTGGGTTGGAAGTGGATTTCAAAGTTGGGATCGAAGTTGGGATGGAAGTTGGGTTGGAAGTTGAGATGGTAGTTGGGATGGAAATTGCATAAAAAGTTGGGTTGGAAGTTGGGTTGGAAGTTGGGTTCGAAGTTGGGTTAGAAGTTGGGTTGGGAGTTGGGTTGGAAGTTGGGTTAGGAGTTGGGTTGGAAGTTGGGTTGGAAGTTGGGTTAGAAGTTGGGTTGGAAGTTGGGTTGGAAGTTGGGTTGGAAGTTGGGATGGAAGTTGGGTTGGAAGTTGGGTTGGAAGTTGAGTTCAAAGTTCGGATTGAAGTTGGGATGGAAGTTGGGTTGGAAGTTGGGATGGAAGTTGGGATGGAAGTTGGGTTGGAAGAAAGGTTGGAAATTAGGTTGGTAGTTGGGTTACAAGTTGGGTTGGAAGTTGGGTTGGAAGTTGGGTTGAAAGTTGGGTTGGAAGTTGGGTTGAAAGTTGAGTTGGAAGCTGAGTACGAAGATGGGATGGAAGTTGAGATGGAAGTTGAGTTGGAAGTTTGGTTTGAAGTTGGGTTGGAAATTGGGTTGGAATTTGTGTTGGAGCTTGGGTTGGAAGTTGGGTTGGAAGTTGGGTTGGAAGTTGGGATCGAAGTTTGGTTGGAGGTTGGGTTGGAAGTTGGGTTGGATGTTGGGTTGGAAGCTGGGTTGGAAACTCGGTTGGAAGTTGGGTTGGAAGTTGGGTTGGATGTTGGGTTAAAAGTTGGGTTGGAAATTGGGTTGGAAGTTAGGTTGGAAGTTGGGTTGGATGCTGGGCTGGAAATTGTGTTGGACGTTGGGTTGGAAGTTGGGTTGGAAGGTGGGTTGGAAGGTGGGTTGGAAGGTGGGTTGGAAGGTGGGTTGGAAGGTGGGTTGGAAGGTGGGTTGGAAGGTGGGTTGGAAGGTGGGTTGGAAGTTGGGCTGGAAGTTGAGTTCGAAGTTGGAATGGAAGTTGGGATGGAAGTTGGGTTTGAATTTTGGTTGGAACATGGGTTGGAAGGAGGGTTGGAAGTTAAGTTTGAAGTTTAATTAAAAGTTAGGATGGAAGTTGGGTTCGAAGGTGGGTTGGAAGTTGGGCTGGAAGTTGAGTTCGAAGTTGGAATGGAAGTTGGGATGGAAGTTGGGTTTGAATTTTGGTTGGAACATGGGTTGGAAGGAGGGTTGGAAGTTAAGTTTGAAGTTTAATTAAAAGTTAGGATGGAAGTTGGGTTCGAAGGTGGGTTGGAAGTTGGGCTGGAAGTTGAGTTCGAAGTTGGAATGGAAGTTGGGATGGAAGTTGGGTTTGAATTTTGGTTGGAACATGGGTTGGAAGGAGGGTTGGAAGTTAAGTTTGAAGTTTAATTAAAAGTTAGGATGGAAGTTGGGTTCGAAGGTGGGTTGGAAGTTGGGCTGGAAGTTGAGTTCGAAGTTGGAATGGAAGTTGGGATGGAAGTTGGGTTTGAATTTTGGTTGGAACATGGGTTGGAAGGAGGGTTGGAAGTTAAGTTTGAAGTTTAATTAAAAGTTAGGATGGAAGTTGGGTTCGAAGGTGGGTTGGAAGTTGGGCTGGAAGTTGAGTTCGAAGTTGGAATGGAAGTTGGGATGGAAGTTGGGTTTGAATTTTGGTTGGAACATGGGTTGGAAGGAGGGTTGGAAGTTAAGTTTGAAGTTTAATTAAAAGTTAGGATGGAAGTTGGGTTGGAAGCTGGGTTGGAAACTCGGTTGGAAGTTGGGTTGGAAGATGGGCTAGAAGTTGGATTGGAAGTTGGGTTGGAAGTTAGGGTGGAAGTTGGGTTGGATGCTGGGTTGGAAGTTGGGTTAGAAGTTGGGTTGGAAGTTGGGTTGGAAGTTGGGCTGGAAGCTGGGTTGGAAGTTGGGTTGGAAGTTGGGTTGGAAGACGGATGGAAGTTGAATTCAAAGTTGGGATGGAAGTTGGGTTGGAAGCTGGGATTGTAGTTGGTATGGAGATTGGATGAAAGTTGGGTTGGAAGTTGGGTTGGAAGTTGAGTTGGAAGTTTAATTGGAGATTGGATTCAAATTTGGGTTGGATATTGGGTTTGAAGTTGGGTTGGAGGTTGGGTTGGAATTTGGGTTCGAAGTTGGGTTGGAAGTTGGGTTGGAATCTGAGTTCGAAGATGGGATGGAAGTTGGGATGAAAGTTGGGTTTGATTTTGGAAAGGAAGTTGGGATGGAATTTGGATTGGAAGTAAGGTTGGAACTTGGGTTGGCAGTTGGGTTGGAACTGGGGTTAGAAGTTGGGTTGGAACTTGGGTTGGAACTTGGGTTGGAAGTTAGGTTGTAAGTTGGGTTGGAGGTTGGGTTGGAAGTTCAGTTGGAAGTTAAGTTCGAAGTTTGGATGGAAGCTGGGATGGAAGTTGAGTTGGAATTTGGAAAGGAAGTTGCGATGGAATTTGCATTGGAGGTAAGGTTGGAAGTTGGGTTGGAAGTTGGGTTAGAAGTTGGGTTGGAAGTTAGGTTGGAATTTGTGTTGGAGGTTGGGTTGGACGTTGGGTTGGAAGTTGGGTTGGAAGATGGGATGGAAGCTGGGATGGAAATTGTGATGGAAGTTGGATTGGAAGTTGGATTGGAAGTTGGATCAGAAGTTGGGTTGGAAGTTGGGTTGGAAGTTGGGTTTGAAGTTGGGTTGGATTTTGGGTTGGAAGTTCGGTTGGAAGTTGGGTTGGAAGTTGGGTTGGAAGTTGGGTTGAAATTTGGGTTAGAAGTTGGGTTGGAAGTTGGGCTGAAAGTTGGGTTAGAAGTTGGGTTGGAAGTTGGGCTGAAAGTTGGGTTAGAAGTTGGGTTGGAAGTTGGGCTGAAAGTTGGGTTAGAAGTTGGGTTGGAAGTTGGGCTGAAAGTTGGGTTAGAAGTTGGGTTGGAAGTTGGGCTGAAAGTTGGGTTAGAAGTTGGGTTGGAAGTTGGGCTGAAAGTTGGGTTAGAAGTTGGGTTGGAAGTTGGGCTGAAAGTTGGGTTAGAAGTTGGGTTGGAAGTTGGGCTGAAAGTTGGGTTAGAAGTTGGGTTGGAAGTTGGGCTGAAAGTTGGGTTAGAAGTTGGGTTGGAAGTTGGGCTGAAAGTTGGGTTAGAAGTTGGGTTGGAAGTTGGGCTGAAAGTTGGGTTAGAAGTTGGGTTGGAAGTTGGGCTGAAAGTTGGGTTAGAAGTTGGGTTGGAAGTTGGGCTGAAAGTTGGGTTAGAAGTTGGGTTGGAAGTTGGGCTGAAAGTTGGGTTAGAAGTTGGGTTGGAAGTTGGGCTGAAAGTTGGGTTAGAAGTTGGGTTGGAAGTTGGGCTGAAAGTTGGGTTAGAAGTTGGGTTGGAAGTTGGGCTGAAAGTTGGGTTAGAAGTTGGGTTGGAAGTTGGGCTGAAAGTTGGGTTAGAAGTTGGGTTGGAAGTTGGGCTGAAAGTTGGGTTAGAAGTTGGGTTGGAAGTTGGGCTGAAAGTTGGGTTAGAAGTTGGGTTGGAAGTTGGGCTGAAAGTTGGGTTAGAAGTTGGGTTGGAAGTTGGGCTGAAAGTTGGGTTAGAAGTTGGGTTGGAAGTTGGGCTGAAAGTTGGGTTAGAAGTTGGGTTGGAAGTTGGGCTGAAAGTTGGGTTAGAAGTTGGGTTGGAAGTTGGGCTGAAAGTTGGGTTAGAAGTTGGGTTGGAAGTTGGGCTGAAAGTTGGGTTAGAAGTTGGGTTGGAAGTTGGGCTGAAAGTTGGGTTAGAAGTTGGGTTGGAAGTTGGGCTGAAAGTTGGGTTGGAAGTTGGGTTGGAAGTTGAGTTGAAAGTCGGGATGGAAGTCGGGATGGATGTTGGGTTGGAAGTTGGGAAGGTAGTTGGGATGGACTTTGGATAAAAGGTTGGGTTAGAAGTTGGGTTGGAAATTGGGTTGGAAGTTTGGTTAGAAGTTGGGTTGGAAGTTGGGCTGAAATTTCGGTTAGAAGTTGGGTTGGAAGTTGGGTTGGAAGTTGGGTTGAAAGTTGGGTTGGAAGTTGGGTTGGAAGTTGAGTTCAAAGTTAGGATGGAAGTTGGGATGGAAGTTGGGTTGGAAGTTGGGATGGAAGTTGGGATGGAAGTTGGGTTGGAAGTAAGGTTGGATGTTGGGTTGGTAGTTGGGTTCCAAGTCGGGTTGGAAGTTGGGTTGGAAGTTGAATTGAAAGTTGGGTTGGAAGTTGGGTTGGAAGTTCAGATGGAAGCTGAGTACGAAGATGGGATGGAAGTTGGGATAGAAGTAGAGTTGGAAGTTGGGTTTGACGTTGGGTTGGAAGTTAGGTTGGAAGTTAGGTTGGAAGTTGGGATCGAAGTTGGGTTGGAGATTGGGTTGGAAGTTTGGTTGGATGTTGGGTTGGAAATTGGGTTGAAAGTTGGGTTGGAAGCTGGGTTGGAAATTCGGTTGGAAGTTGGGTTGGAAGTTGGGTTGGATGTTGGGTTAGAAGTTGGGTTGGAAATTGGTTTGGACGTTGGGTTGGAAGTTAAGTTGGAAGTTGAATTGGAAGTTGGGTTGGAAGATGGGTTGGAAGTTGGGTTGGCAATTGGATTGGAAGTTGGGTTTGAAGTTGGGTTGGAAGTTGGGTTGAAAGTTGGGATGGATGTTGGGTTTGAAGTTTGGTTGGAAGTTGGTTTGGAATTCGGATTGGAAGTTGGGTTGAAAGTTGGGATGGAAGTTAGGTTGGAAGTTTGGTTGGAAGTTAGGTTGGAAGTTGGGTTGGAAGTTGGGTTGGAAGTTGGGGTTGGAAGTTAAGTTTGAAGTCGAATTAAAAGTTGGGATGGAAGTTGGGTTGGAAGGTGGGTTGGAAGTTGGGTTGGAAGTTGGGTTGGAAGTTGGGTTGGAAGTTGGATTGGAAGTTGGGTTGGAAGTTGGGTTGAAAGTTGGGATGGACGTTGGGTTTGAAGTTGTGTTGGAAGTTGGGTTGGAAGGTGGGTTGGAAGTTGGGTTGGAAATTGGGTTGAAAGTTTGGTTAGAAGTTGGGTTGGAATTTGGGTTGGATGTTGGGTTGGAAGTTCGGTCGGAAGTTGGGTTCGAAGTTGGGTTGGAAGTTGGGTTGGAAGTTGGTTTGGAAGTTGGGTTGGAAGTTGAGATTGTAGTTGGGATGGAAATTGGATTAAGAGTTGGGTCGTAAGTTCAGTCGGACGTTTGGTTGGAGATTGGGTTGGAAGTTGGGTTGGATATTGGGTTTGAAGGTGGGTTGGAGGTTGGGTTGGAATTTGGGTTGGAAGTTGGGTTGGAAGCTGGGTTGGAAGCTGAGTTCGAAGATGGGATGGATGTTGGGATGGAAGTTGGGTTGGAATTTTGAATGGAAGTTGGGATGGAAGTTGGATTGGAAGTAAGGTTGGAAGTTGGGTTGGAAGTTGGGTTAGAAGTTGGGTTGGAACTTGGGTTGGAACTTGGGTTGGATGTTGGGTTGTAAGTTGGGTTGGAAGTTTGGTTGGAAGTTCAGTTGGAAGTTGAGTTCGAAGTTCGGATGGAAGTTGGGATGGAAGTTGAGTTGGAAGTTGGGTTTGAAGTTGGGTTGGAAGTTGGGTTGGAAGTTTGGTTGGAAGTTCAGTTGGAAGTTGAGTTCGAAGTTCGGATGGAAGTTGGGATGGAAGTTGAGTTGGAAGTTGGGTTTGAAGTTGGGTTGGAAGTTGGGTTGGAATTAGTGTTGGAGGTTGGGTTGAAAGTTGGGTTGGAAGTTGGGTTGGAAGATGGGATGGAAGCTGGGATGGAAATTGTGATTGAAGCTGGATTGGAAGTTGGATCGGAAGTTGGGATGGAAATTGGGCTGGAAGTTGGGTTTGAAGTTGCGTTGGAGATTGGGTTGGAAGTTGGGTTGGAATTTTGGTTGAAAGTTGGGTTGGAAGTTGGGTTGAAAGTTGTGTTGGAAGTTGGGATGGAAGTTGAATTGGAAGGTGGGTTGGAAGTTGGGTTGGAAGTTGGGTTGGAAGTTGGGTTGGAGACTGGATTGGAAGTTGGGTTGGAAGTTGGGTTGGAAGTTGGGTTGAAAGTTGGGATGGACGTTGGGTTGGAAGTTGGGTTGGAGACTGGGTTGGAAGTTGGGTTGGAGACTGGGTTGGAAGTTGGGTTGGAGACTGGGTTGGAAGTTGGGTTGGAAGCTGGGTTAGAAGCTGGGTTGGAAGTTGGGTTGGAAGTTGCGTTGCAAGTTGGGTTGGAAGTTGGGTTGGAAGTTGTGTTGGAAGTTGGGTTGGAAGTTGGGTTTGAAGTTTAGTTGGAATTTGGGTTGGAAGTTGGGATGGAAGTTGGGTTGGAAGTTGGGTTCGAAGATGGGCTGGAAGTTGGGTTGGAGGTTGGGTTGGAAGTTGGGTTGGAAGTTGAGTTCAAAGTTGGGATGGAAGTTGGGATAGAAGTTGGGTTGGAAGTTGGGATGGAAGTTGCGATTGAAGTTGGGTTAAGAGTTGGGTTTGAAGTTGGGTTGGAAGTTGGGATGGAGATTGGGTTGGAAGTTGGGTTGGAAGTTGGATGGAAGTTGGGTTGGAAGTTGGGCTGGAAGCTGAGTTCGAAGATGGGATGGAAGAAGGGATGGAAGTTGGGTTGGAATTTGGAAAGGAAGTTGGGATGGTAGTTGGATTGGAAGTAAGGTTGGAAGTTGGGTTGGAAGCTGGGTTACAAGCTGGGTTACAAGTTGGGTTGGAAGTTGGGTTGGAAGTTGGCTTAGAAGTTGGGTTGGAAGTTCAGTTGGAAGCTTAGTTCGAAGATGGGATGGAAGTTGGGATGGAAGTTTAGCTGGAAGTTGCGTTTGAAGTTGGATTGGAAGTTGGGTTGGAATTTGTGTTGGAGGTTGGGTTGGAAGTTGGGTTGGAAGTTGGTTTGGAAGTTGCGTTGGAAGATGGGATGGAAGCTGGGATGGAAGTTGTGATGGCAGTTGGATTGGAAGTTGGATTAGAAGTTGGGTTGGACGTTCGGTTGGAAGTTGGGTTGGAAGTTGCGTTGGAGATTGGGTTGGAAGTTGGGTTGGAAGTTGGGTTGGATGTTGGGTTAGAAGTTGGGTTGGAAGTTGGGTTGGAAGTTGGGTTGGAAGTTGGGTTGGAAGCTAGGTTGGAAGTTGAATTGGACGTTGGGATGGAAGTTGGGTTGGAAGGTGGGTTGGAAGTTGGATTGGAAGGTGGGTTGGAAGTTTGGTTGAAAGTTGGGTTTGAAGTTGGGTTGGAAGTTGGGTTGGAAGTTGGGTTGGAAGTTGGGTTGGAAGTTGGGTTGAAAGTTGGGTTGGAAATTGGGTTGGAAGTTGGGTTGGAAGTTGGGTTGAAAGTTGGGTTGGAAATTGGACTGGAAGTTGGGTGGGAAGTTGGGTTGGAAGCTGGGTTGGAAGTTCGGTTGGAAGTTGGGTTGGAAGTTGGGTTGGATATTGGGTTAGAAGTTGGGTTGGAAGTTGGGTTGGAAGTTAGGTTGGAAGTTGGGTTGGACGCTGGGTCGGAAGTTGGGTTGGAAGTTGGGTTGAAACTTAAGTTGGAAGTTGAATTGGAAGTTGGGATGAACGTTGGGATGGAATTTGGGTTGGAAGTTGAGTTGGAAGTTGGGTTGGAAGTTGCGTGGAAAGTTGGGTTGGAGGTTGGGTTGGAAGTTGGGTTGGAAGTTGGGTTAGAAGTTGGATTGGAAGTTGGGTTGCATGTTAAGTTTGAAGTTGAATTAAATGTTGGGATGGAAGTTCGGTTGGAAGGTGGGTTGGAAGTTGGATTGGAAGTTGGGTTGGAGACTGGATTGGAAGTTGGGTTGGACATTGGGTTGGAAGTTGGGTTGAAAGTTGGAATAGACGTTCGGATTTAAGTTGGGTTGGAAGTTGGGTTGGAAGCTGGGTTAGAAGTTGGGTTGGAAGTTGGGTTGGAAGTTGGGTTGGAAGTTGGGTTGGAAGTTGGGTTGGAAGTTGGGTTGGAAGTTGGGTTGGAAGTTGGGTTGGAAGATGGGTTGGAAGTTGGGTTGGAGGTTGGGTTGGAAATTGGGTTGGAAGTTGAGTTGAAAGTTGGGATGGAAGTTGGGATAGAAGTTGGGTTGGAAGTTGGGATGGAAGTTGGGATGAAAGTTGGGTTAAGAGTTGGGTTGGAAGTTGGGTTGGAAGTTGGGATGGAGATTGGGTTGGAAGTTGGATTGGATACTCGGTTTGAAATTGGGTTGGAAGTTGTACTGGAAGCTGAGTTCGAAGATGGGATGGAAGTTGGGATGGAAGTTTCGTTGGAATTTGGAAAGGAAGTTGGGATGGAAGTTGGATTGGAAGTAAGGTTGGAAGTTGGGTTGGAAGTTGGGTTACAAGTAGGGTTACAAGTTGGGTTGGAAGTTGGGTTGGAAGTTGGGTTGGAAGTTGGGTTGGAAGTTGGGTTGGAAGTTCAGTTGGAAGCTGAGTTCGAAGATGGGATGGAAGTTGGGATGGAAGTTCAGTTGGAAGTTGGTTTTGAAGTTGGATTGGAAGTTGGGTTGGAATCTGTGTTGGAGGTTGGGTTGGAAGTTTGGTTGGAAGTTGGTTTGGAAGTTGGGTTGGAAGAAGGGATGGAAGCTAGGATGGAAGTTGTGATGGCAGTTGGATTGGAAATTGGATTGGAAGTTGGGTTGGACGTCGGGTTGGAAGTTGGGTTGGAAGTTGCGTTGGAGATTAAGTTGGAAGTTGGGTTGGAAGTTGGGTTGGAAGTTGGGTTAGAAGTTGGGTTGGAAGTTGGGTTGGAAGTTGGGCTGGAAGTTGGATTGAAAGTTGGGTTGGAAGTTGGGTTGGAAGTTAAGTTGGAAGTTGAATTGGAAGTTGGGATGAAAGTTGGGTTGGAAGGTGGGTTGGAAGTTGGATTGGAAGATGGGTCGGAAGTTGGGTCGGAAGTTGGGTTGGAATTTGGGTTGGAAGTTGGGTTGGATGTTGGGTTCGAAGTTGGGTTAGAAGTTGGGATGGAAGTTGGGTTGGACGTTGGGTTGGAATTTGGGCTGGAAGTTAGATTGGAAATTGGGTTGGAAGTTGGGTTGGAAGTTGGGTTGGAAGTTGGGTTGGATGTTGGGTTGGAAGTTAGGAAGGAAGTTCAGTTGGAAGTTGGGATGGAAGTTGGGATGGCAGTTGGGTTGGAAGTTGGGTTCGAAGTTTGTTTGGAAGTTGGGTTGGAAGTTGGGTTGGAAGTTGGGTTGGAATTTTGGTTGGAAGTTGGGTTGGAAGTTGGGATGGAAATTTGGTTGGAAGTTGGGTTGCAAGTTGACTTCGAAGTTGGGATGGAAGTTGGGGTGGAAGTTGGGTTGGAAGTTGGTATGGAAGTTGGGATGGAAGTTGGGTTGAAAGTTGGGTCGGAAGTTGGGTTTAACGTTGGGCTGGAAGTTGGGTTGGAGATTGGGTTGGAAGTTGGGTTGGAAGTTGGGTTGGAAGTTGGGTTGGAAGTTGGATTTGGAGCTGGTATGGAAGTTGTCATGGAAGTTGGATTGGAAGTAGGGTTGGAATTTGGGTTGGAAGTTTGGTTGGACGTTGGGTTGGAAGTTGGGTTGGAAGTTGGGTTGGAAGTTGGGTTGAAATTTGAGTTGATTGTTGGGTTGGAAGTTTGGTTGGAAGTTGGGATAAAATTTGGGTTGCAAGTTGGGCTGGAAGTTGGGTTGGAAGTTGGGTTAGAAGTTGAGTTGGCAGTTGCATTGGAAGTTGGAATGGAAGTTGGGTTGGAAGTTGGGTTGGAAATTAAGTGCGAAGTTCCGTTGGAAGTTGGGTTGGAAGTTGGGTTGGACGTTAGGATGGAAGTTCAGTTGGAAGTTAAGATGGACGTTCGGATAAAGTTGGGTTAGAAGTTGGGTACGAAGTTTAATTGGAAGTTTGGTTGGAAATTGGGTTGGAAGTTGGGTTAGAAGTTGGGTTGGAATTTGGGTTGGAAGTTGGCTTGGACGTTGGGTTGGGAGCTGGATTGGAGATTGGGTTGGACGTTCCGTTGGAAGTTGGGCTGGAAGTTGGGTTCAAAGTTGGGTTCGAAGTTGGGTTGGAAGTTGGGTTGGAAGCTGGTATGGAAGTTGTGATGGAAGTTGGATAAGAAGTTGGGCTGGAAGTTGGGTTGGATGTTGCGTTTAAAGTTGGATTGGAAGTTGGGTTGGGAGTTGGGTTGGAAGCTGGGTTGGAAGTTCGGTTGGAAGTTGGGTTGGAAGTTGGGTTGGATGTTGGGTTAGAAGTCTGGTTGAAAGTTGGGTTGGAAGTTAGGTTGGAAGTTGGGTTGGACGCTGGGTCGGAAGTTGGGTTGGAAGTTGGGTTGGAAGTTAGGTTGGAAGTTGAATTGGAAGTTGGGATGAAAGTTGGGATGGAATTTGGGTTGGAAGTTGAGTTGGAAGTTTTTTTGGAAGTTGCGTGGAAGGTTTGGTTGGAAGTTGGGTTGGACGTTGGGTTGGAAGTTGGGTTAGAAGTTGGGTTGGATGTTAAGTTTGAAGTTGATTTAAAAGTTGGGATGGAAGCTGGATTGGAAGGTGGGTTGGAAGTTGGGTTGGAAGTTGTGTTGGAGACTGGATTGGAAGTTGGGTTGGAAGTTGGGTTGGGAGTTGGGTTGAAAGTTGGGATGGACGTTGGGTATTAAGTTCGGTTGGAAGTTGTGTTGGAAGCTGGGTTGGAAGTTGGGTTGGAAGTTGGGTTGGAAGTTGGGTTTGAAGTTGGGTTGGAAGTTGGGTTGGAAGTTGGGTTGGAAATTGGGTTGGAATTTGGGTTAGAAGTTGGGTTGGAATTTGGGTTGGAAGTTGGGTTGGAAGTTGGGTTGGAAGTTGGGTTGGAAGTTGGGTTTGAGTTTGGGTTGGAAGATGGGTTGGAAGTTGGGTTGGAGGTTGGGTTGGAGGTTGGGTTGGAAGTTCGGTTGGAAGTTGAGTTCAATGTTGGGATGGAAGTTGGGATAGTAGTTGGGTTGGAAGTTGGGATGGAAGTTGGGAGGAAGTTGGGTTAAGAGTTGGGTTTGAAGTTGGGTTGGAAGTTGGGATGGAGATAGGGATGGAAGTTGGGTTGGACATTGGGTTTGAAGTTGGGTTGGAAGTTGGATGGACGTTGGGTTGGAAGTTGGGCTGGAAGCTGAGTTAGAAGATGGGATTGAAGTTGGGATGGAAGTTGGATTGGAAGTAAGGTTGGAAGTTGGGTTGGAAGTTGGGTTACAAGTTTGGTTACAAGTTATGTTGGAAGTTGGGTTGGAACTTGGGTTGCAAGTTGGGTTGGAAGTTCAGTTGGAAGCTGAGTTCGAAGATGGGATGGAAGTTGGGATGGAAGTTGAGTTGGAAGTTCGGTTTGAAGTTGGATCGGAAGATGGGTTGGAATTTGTGTTGGTGGTTGGGTTGGCAGTTGGGTTGGAAGTTGGTTTGGAAGTTGGGTTGGAAGATGGGATGGAAGCTGGGATTGAAGTTGTGATGGCAGTTGGATTGGAAGTTGGATTGGGAGTTGGGCTGGACGTTGGGTTTGAAGTTGGGTTGGAAGTTGCGTTGGAGATTGGGTTGGGAGTTGGGTTGGAAGTTGGGTTGGATGTTGCGCTAGAAGTTGGATTGGAAGTTGGGTTGGAACTTGGGTTGGAAGTTAAGTTGGAAGTTCAATTCGAAGTTGGGATGGAAGTTGGGTTGGAAGGTGGGTTGGAAGTTGGGTTGGAAGATGGGTCGGAAGTTGGGTTGGAAGTTCGGTTGGAAGTTGGGTTGGAAGTTGGGTTGGACTTTGGGTTGGAAGTTTGGTTAGAAGTTGGGATAGAAGTTGGGTTGGACGTTGGGTTGGAAGTTGGGTTGGAAGTTGGGTTGGAAGTTGGGTTAGATGTTGGGTTGGAAGTTGGGTTGGAAGTTGGGTTGGATGTTGGGTTGGAAGTTAGGATGGAAGTTCCGTTGGAAGTTGGGATGGAAGTTGGGATGGAAGTTGGGTTGGAAGTTGGGATAGAAGTTGGGTTGGAAGTTGGGTTGGAAGCTGGGATGGAAGTTGGGATGGAAGTTGGGTTGGAAGTTGGGATAGAAGTTGGGTTGGAAGTTGGGTTGGAAGCTGGGATGGAAGTTGGGATGGAAGTTGGGTTGGAAGTTGGGATAGAAGTTGGGTTGGAAGTTGGGTTGGAAGCTGGGATGGAAGTTGGGATGGAAGTTGGGTTGGAAGTTGGGATAGAAGTTGGGTTGGACGTTGGGTTGGAAGTTGAGTTGGAAGTTGGGTTGGAAGTTGGGTTTGAAGTTGGATTGGAAGCTGGTATGGAAGTTGTGATGGAAGTTGGATTGGAAGTTGGGTTGGAAGTTGGGTTGGAAGTTTGGTTGGACGTTGGGTTGGAAGTTGGGTTGGAAGTTGTGTTGGAAGTTGGGTTGAAAGTTGGGTTGATTGTTGGGTTGGAAGTTAGGTTGGAAGTTGGGTTAAAAGTTGGGTTGGAAGTTATGTCAGAAGAATGCAGATACGAGAACAGCAGTAGTAGAAGCAAGCAGAAGCATCGGAACATGCAGATGTACGTCAGCAGAGTGACGTGAGCGGGGGCGGTTCGAGGAGTTAGTCGCCGAAGCTGATGAGGGCTGAGATGCAAGGTAGCGCAGGTAGACAGGTTGACGTGAGAGAGAATGCTGGCGGAGTATGAGAGCTGAGCGAAGGAGCGAGAGTGACGGAGCGAAGTGTTGAGAGTTGGCGAAGACAGAAAGTGCGAAGGATGGGTAGAGCAAAGACACGGCGACGAAGCCGCGGAACCAAGGGGGAACAGGATGAGCAGAACTTTTCTGGTTAACTCGAGGGAATGAACATCCTCGGTCATAAAAGGACAGAACAGGACAAATGAGCAACGGCTTCTTTCCGCTAGCCGGACGCGTGTGACACATGTCACATTATTAGGGGATGCCTGGACATGATGGGCTTCAACGGTCAGTCTGACCGAGGGCCGTTGAGTCAAGGTGGTTCGGTCTCGGACCTGAACCTTTATTGAGAAAGTGGGAATAACTCTTGTCGGAGTCGATGATTTCCAACAGACCCCCTGAGCCCGACAAGAGTTAATGACAGTACCTTTCTCAATCTCCTGGGAGTTGACCATCGCAGCGTTCAAGAAGACCTTTCCACATGGCGTGTAGATCATTTGGATGAGCTCCCACCAGGTAGTGTAGGTCTCTGGTCATGAAGCGTTGTAGCCAGGCACGGAGACCGTAGTCGAGGCTGTCCTGCTTTCTGGTCATCTCAGCTGGAGACAAGCGCTTGCCGAGATACTTGGGTCTTCCAAGGAGGGCATTGGTAGTTGCAAACCCACCAACGAGTTCTGGGTAGAGGAGGTTGTAAATTTGAACTTGCCACTCCTGGATGTTGCTTACTTCCTTGTAGATGATCTTGGCAGCTTGTCCATGTCCCTCTGCAGCAGGAATAGGGGCAGGTACAGGAGATCCTTCATCCACTGGTTCCTCTTCCTCCTCCTCTTCTTCTTCCGCCAACACCAGGTCAATTTTGAGGTAGGGTCTGGAGTTGGGATTTTTGGGCAGAGGTGGAATGATGGGATTGTCTCGGCAGGAGAGAGTGACCCATCGTCGTTTCCATGCCTCAAGCTGTAGGTTGAACCAGAGTTCTGGTCCATTCCTTGCATTGGTGCGTAGATGATGGAACGACATATCCACGAGGTTGAAGAGATGACCCCAGATTAGAAGGAAGGTTGCATGGTAAAGATGTGGGGAACGCTGAGGTGTGCGCTGATGCTCATAGGCACCGAGGAGAAAGTCAGAGACACGGTATTCGTTGATGAAGATGGTGCTGGTCATAGTCAGTACAGTATGTGACCAGCTGTGGATACTGGTTCCATCTTCCTCAAGGACGGGGCAGTCGCGCAAAAGGTTGGCCATGCTGGATGGAGCAAAGGTGTAGTGACAGTTGAGGTGGCAGAAATGACGAATGGTTGAATGGGTGTAGGGATGGAGTCTTGTCCCGTTCACGGGTGCTGATGATTGCTGATGATGAATTTGAAACTGATGGCGATGGAATGGGCGCAGCGATGAGCCGTGTTGTGCGAATGGAAGTTTCGGTGAGGGCGCATGTCGTCGCGGAGGGGCGATGCGACCGGGCGGGTCCGTGTGCCGGGCGGATGATAAGGGAGGATGATGGCGGAGGAGCGATGAATGATGAAGTGGGCGCAGGGGCGAACCGCGTGCACTGATGGAAGTTTCGGCATGGGCGCGGGTCGTCGCGACTCGAGCGATGCGACCGAGCAGATCCTTGTGCCGGGCTGAAGTTGATGCTGAAGCGAAGAAGGCAATTGATGGATGAGTGGGCGCAGGGGCAAAACCACGTGCGCTGCGAAGTTACGGCGTGGGCGCAGGTCGTCGCGGAAAGGGCGATACGACCGAGCGGATCCTTGTGCCGGGCTGATAATGGAAGCTGAAGAAGCGATTGATTGATGAGTGGGCGCAGGGGCGAAACCACGTGCGCTGAAGGAAGTTTTGGCGTGGGCGCAGGCCGTCGCGGAAGAAGGCGATGCGGCCGGGCGGATCCTTGTGCCGAGATGGAAGCGATTGCGGAAGTGGAGGAAGCGATTGATTTGTGGGCGCAGGGGCGGAACCACGTGCGCGATAGAACGATGCTGAGGATCTGGTGCTGATGATGGATGGCGGCGCGGAGGATGCTGATGATGAGGAGGCGATGCGGAGGCGACACGGATGATGCTGATGGCGGAGAGGCGGAGATGAGACAGGAACGGGCGACTGATGAAGTCGAGGGGACTGGAGGGAGGAGGAATGATGGAGACGACTGAAGACGAGGGCCGAAGGCTAATGATGATGGAGAGGATGAGAGGCAGAGGGCAACGCGAGTGGAGAGAGCGGAGATGAGGCGCGGCGCAGCAGGTGGAGGTGATGCGGTAGAAAGGCAGAGCGACGCAACCGCTTCTTTTCAGTGTTCAGGAGAGTGACGGCTTGTTCCCCAGTTGGCTCGGAAGTGGGAGCAGGAAGACTGGTGGTGTCCGATATCCTGTCAGCTGAGAAGATTGGTGGCGGTAGGGAGAGTCAGGCAGCGGGCAGGGACACTGAGCTGCTGATGCCAGGAGAGTGACGGCTTGTTCCCCAGTTGGCTCGGAAATGGGAGCAGGAAGACTGGTGTTGTCCGATATCCTGACAGCGGCAATTTTGGCTGCAGCTTCTGACAAGGCAAGGAGGCAATGCGAGAAGGCGGTTCGAGACGACGGATGCGGGCGAGATGAGGATGGCGGTGACGAAGGAGCAGATGAAGTTGTTGAGACAGGATGAAAGGGAGGAGATGTCAGCATAGGCAGATGCGACGCAGTGACGGCGGATGAGAGGCGGCAGGAAGCTTCTTGGTAGTTGACGACAAGCGGCAGCTCGAGAGTTGCTTGCGGCTGATGTGGGCGACTCGTCACCGGTTGTTAGCCACGGGCGCGGAAATGGGCGCAGGGCCTCCTTAGGATCACAAGGCAGTTCTTCAGCATGGAGAACTCGTCAGGCAGAGCTTCTGATGTCAGCTGCGGACGAAGCGGCAAGGCACGGAGTGATGGCAGCGGCGGCGAAAGAATGCGGGTCGAAGCAATGAACCAAGGATGACGGCGGAGCAATGACGCGGTCACGGGACTCCAGGTGATGTAACCTGAAGCTCTGATACCATGTCAGAAGAATGTAGATACAAGAACAGCAGTAGTAGAAGCAAGCAGAAGCATCGAAACATGCAGATGTACGTCAGCAGAGTGACGTGAGCGGGGGCGGTTCGAGGAGTTAGTCACGGGAGCTGATGAGGGCTGAGATGCAAGGTAGCGCAGGTAGACAGGTTGACGTGAGAGAGAATGCTGGCGGAGTATGAGAGCTGCGCGAAGGAGCGAGAGTGACGGAGCGAAGTGTTGAGAGTTGGCAAAGACAGAAAGTGCGAAGGATGGGCAGAGCGAAGACACGGCGACGAAGCCGCGGAACCAAGGGGGAACAGGATGGGCAGAACTGTTCTGGTTAACTCGAGGGAATGAAAATCCTCGGTCATAAAAGGACAGAACAGGACAAATGAGCAACGGCTTCTTTTCGCTAGCCGGACGCGTATGACACATGTCACATTATTAGGGGATGCCTTGACATGTTAAGCTTCAACGGTCAGTCTGACCGACGGCCGTTGAGTCAAGGTGGTTTGGTCTCGGACCTGAACCTTTATTGAGAAAGTGCGAATAGCTCTTGTCAGAGTCGATGATTTCCAACAAGTTGGGTTGGAAGTTGGGTTGGAAGTTGGGTCGGAAGTTGAGTTGGAAGTTGCATTGGAAGTTGGAATGGAAGTTGGGTTGGAAGTTGGGTTGAAAGTTGGGTTGGAAGTTCGGTTGGAAGTTGGGTCGCAAGTTGGGTTGGACATTAGGATGAATGTTCAATAGGAAGTTGGGATGGAAGTTCGGATAAAAGTTGGGTTCGAAGTTTCTTTGGAAGTTGGGTTGGAAATTGGGTTGGGAGTTGGGTTGGAAGTTGGGTTGGAATTTGGGTTGGAAGTTGGGTAGGAAATTGGGTTGGGAGTTGGATTGGAGATTGGGTTGGAAGTTGCGTTGGAAGTTGGGTTGGAAGTTGGGTTCAAAGTTGGGTTGGAAGTTGGGTTGGAAGTTGGGTTGGAAGCTGGTATGGAAGTTGTGATGGACGTTGGATTAAAGGTTGGGTTGGAAGTTGGGTTGAAAAAGGGATTGGAAGTTGGGTTGGAAGTTGGGTTCGAAGTTGGGTTGAAAGTTGGGTTGATTGTTGGGTTGGAAGCTGGGTTGGAAGTTGGGTTAAATGTTGGGTTGGAAGTTGGGTTGGAAGTTGGGTTTTAAGTTGGGTTAAAAGTTGGGCTGCAAGTTGGGTTTGAAGTTGGGTTGGAAGTAGGGTTGGAAGTTGTGTTGGAAGTTGGGTTGGAAGTTGGGTTGGGAGTTGGGTTGGAAGTTGGGTTTGAAGCTGGTATTGAAGTTCTGATGGAAGATGGATTGGAAGATGGGTTTGAAATCGGGTTGGAAGTTGGGTTGGACGTTGGGTTGGAAGTTGGGTTGGAAGTTGGGTTTGTAGTTGGGTTGAAAGTTGGGTTGATTCTTGCGTTTAAAGTTGGGTTGGAAGTTGGGTTAAAAGTTGGGTTGGAAGTTGGGTTGGAAGTTGGGTTGGAAGTTGAGTTGGAAGTTGCGTTGGCAGTTTGGTTGAAAGTTGAACTGGAAGTTGGGTTGGAAGTTGGGTTGGAAGTTGGGTTGGAAATTGGGGTTCGAGGTTGGGTTGGAAGTTGGGTTGGAAGTTGGATTGGAAGTTGGGCTGCAAATTGAGTTGGACGTTGCGTTGGAAATTGAGCTCGAAGTTGCAACCGAATTTGGAATGGAAGTTAGATTAATAGCTGGGATGGCAGTTGGGATGAAAGTTGGGTTGGAAGTTGGGTTGGAAGTTGGGTTCGAAGTTGGGTTGGAGATTGGGTTGGAAGTTGGATTGGAACTTGGGTTGGAAGTTGGGTTGAAAGTTGGGTTGGAAGTTGGGTTGGAAGTTCGGTTGGAAGATGGGTTGGAAGTTGGGTTGGATGCTGTGTTAGAAGTTGGGTTGGAAGTTGGGTTGGAAGTTGAGTTGGAAGTTGGGTTGGAAGTTGGGTTGGAAGTT
>SZWC01021928.1:14404-24539 GCA_023375785.1 Penium margaritaceum | reverse complement strand
GGTTGTAAGTTGGGTTGGAAGTTTGGTTGGAAGTTCAGTTGGAAGTTGAGTTCGAAGTTCGGATGGAAGTTGGGATGGAAGTTGAGTTGGAAGTTGGGTTTGAAGTTGGGTTGGAAGTTGGGTTGGAATTTGTGTTGGAGGTTGGGTTGGAAGTTGGGTTGGAAGTTGGGTTGGAAGTTGGGTTGGAAGTTGGGTTGGAATATGGGATGGAAGCTGGGATGGAAGGCGTGATGGAAGTTGGATTGGAAGTTTGATTGGAAGTTGGGCTGGAAGTTGGGTTGGACGTTGGGTTGGAAGTTGGAGGTATTGTTAATCATCTGCTTTTTATACAGTGTTTGATATGTGTATTAAGAACCGCTGTCGTATGAAGTTTCTAGGAAATTTTTTGGCCTTCCCATGTATGTTTGTTCACTTCTAGTTCAATGTACATATTAAATTTATGTGAAAGGAATATAAATGAGAAACCGTATGGAGTATGTACCAAAAGTTTGGACTGGAAAGAACATTCAATGTAGGTCATGTTGGAGTTTCCCGAATGGCAAATAATCTGTCCAATGTCGTCTTAGGAGTATTTGGTCCGTCTTTCGGAAGCAACATACGAACTGGTTTATTCTACGCATTGATTATACCTGACTGCCGGTCCGTTGCTTCCAACAGTCTCCCGCCCCCCACCCGGCCTCCCNGAGAGACTTTGGTTATGTGAAGGTTCTCCGTTTGTTCTCTCGTTTATGTATATTTGTGTATTTAAATCTCCACCTCCCCACTACACCTCCCAATTCCTTCGACCAATACACTTTCACCTTTGCGGGGGGGGTGGGGCAGGTCCGATCGTTCACGGTTGGGTCTCGTGTCCTATCCTACCCCCCCCCCCCTTTGAGGTACGAAGTGTATTAGGCGAGTGTATCTGATGGTGGACATCGCGAAGTATTGAAATCGCCAAAACAATGTTCACCAGTGAACAATGTCAGGTGCAACGGCGACGACGTTTCATGCATCGATACGATTACATCGATGAACAAAAATGTCTTTCGTCGATGAAGACCCCGGTGAATATCGGGAATCTCGAGGTTCACTACTGACCCAACCCCCCTTCCCCCTGTTACTATCGAGTTCATCGAGAATTTTAAAAATCCTCAATCCCTCGTTCACATTTATCTCTTCGATGTACATTTGTGAACTTCCACTGACAGCCCCCCCATACACCGACCGATGCATTCACCCAATACACTTCCACTATTCGAACCCCCCCCCCCCCCCCCCCCCCCCCCGCCGCACCTAAAGTGTATTGGACAAATGTATTGGTCGATGAGCATAGCGAAGTATGGAACAAGCGAGAAAAATGTTCACTGGTGAACACCGCCTGAAACGACGAGGACAGTCATGGATCGAGGTCCTGTATGCGTGATTGAAAAGCTGTTTGTCCGTCTGCGTGATCACCTATTCACGTAGGTTTCATTTAGCGTCCGCCTTTGGAATATTCTCTCAAGGATAGTATTTTTTTTCATACACACCCAAAAAAAAAATTACACCTGAATTCAACGCATTTTGCAAACGTTTAGTGTCCTTGTTGAGGAGATACGCGTTGATTTCCGTTAAATATAATTGACAGAATTCTCTCGTTCCCGAGGGCGATCGGTCAATTCGACCGATCGACCGATCGACTGGTCCATCGGTCGATCGGTCGATCGTTCTCTGTTTCGTTCTGTTCGAAAATGTAGCGCCGAGATGATTTTTTTGTAAAATAAACTCATAGCGTCTGCAGTATCTTACCATACCCTCGACATCTATGCGAAGTTGCACGTGATCATCGATGGAAATAGAGTGTCGACTGTGTGTGAAGTCGAGAATAGAGATGATAGAACTTGTAACTGCCTGAATAGTTCCCTATCATTCTGCCATCGACATCCAAAGAGCTGCATCTGGACAGTTGCGCTCGATAACATCTTGACAGCTGCGCGAGAAGATATGAAATGGATACCGGAAAAACAGCAATTGCATGTCAAGCTATCGGTACAAGACTTGTAACTTTGGTGGTGTTTTAAGTTTGGTAGGAAAACGACAAACATGACCATTTCCATCCTATAGTAAGACCTACGCTGATCTTTTCGCACATACGAATATACTTTGTAGAGTATAACATGTAGTTATAATTCTTCAATGAAACTTCCTTGAACCTTCACAAAATGTGAGAAGACCATGATCTCTTGTGGATTTTTCCTATGCGGGATTGTGAGAGTTTCTGTCCATGAACAAGTTAAGTTTCTTACCACCTTCCTATACTTATGCACTCTTGATGTACACAGTAAACACTGTGTATTTTACAGGGGTGACTGGTCATAAATGGGAAGTTGGGTTGGAAGTTGGGTTGGAAGATGCATTGGAGATTGGGTTGGAAGTTGGGTTGGAATTTGGGTTGGAAGTTGGGTTGAAAGTTGGGCTGGAAGTTGGGTTGGAAGTTGGGTTGGAAGTTGATTTAGAAGTTGGGTTGGAAGTTGGGTTGGAAGTTGGGCTGGAAGTTGGATTGGAAGTTGGGTTGGAAGTTGGGTTGGAAGTTAAGTTGGAATTTGAATTGGAAGCTGGGATGGAAGTTGGGTTGGAAGGTGGGTTGGAAGTTGGGTTGGGAGATGGGTTGGAAGTTGGGTTGGAAGTTGGGTTGGAAGTTGAGTTGGAAGTTGGGTTGGAAGTTGGGTTGGAGATTGGGTTGGAATTTGGGTTGGAAGCTAGGTTGGAAGTTGGGTTGGAAGTTAGGATGGAAGTTCCGTTGGAAGTTGGGATGGAAGTTGGGATGGAAGTTGGGTTGGAAGTTGGGTTCGAAGTTGGGTTGGAAGTTGGGTTGGAAGTTGGGCTGGAAGTTGGGGTGGAAGTTGGGATGGAAGTTGGGTTGGAATTTGGGTTGGAAGTTGGGTTGGAAGTTGGGTTGGAATTTGGGTTGGAAGTTGGGTTGGAAGTTGAATTCGAAGTTGGGATGGAAGTTGGGGTGGAAGTTGGGTTGGAAGTTGGTATGGAAGTTGGGATGGAAGTTGGATTGAAATTTGGGATGGAAGTTGGTTTGGAATTTGGGTTGGAAATTGGGTTGGAAGGTGGGTTGGAAGCTGAGTTGGAAGTTGGGTTGGAAGTTCGGTTGGAAGTTGGGTTGGAAGTTGGGTTGAAAGTTGGGTTGATTGTTGGGTTGGAAGTTGGGTTGGAAGATGGGTTAAAAGTTGGGTTGGATGTTGGGTTGGAAGTTGGGTTAAAAGTTGAGTTGGAAGTTGCATTGGAAGTTGGGTTGGAGATTGGGTTGGAAGTTGGGTTGGAAGTTGGGTTGGAAATTGAGTTGGAAGTTGCGTTGGAAGTTGGGTTCGAAGTTGGGTTGGAAATTGAGTTGGAAGTTGGAATGGAAGTTGGATTAGAAGTTGGGATGGCAGTTGCGTTGGAAGTTGGGTTCGAAGTTGGGTTGGAAATTGAGTTGGAAGTTGGAATGGAAGTTGGATTAGAAGTTGGGATGGCAGTTGCGTTGGAAGTTGGGTTCGAAGTTGGGTTGGAAATTGAGTTGGAAGTTGGAATGGAAGTTGGATTAGAAGTTGGGATGGCAGTTGCGTTGGAAGTTGGGTTCGAAGTTGGGTTGGAAATTGAGTTGGAAGTTGGAATGGAAGTTGGATTAGAAGTTGGGATGGCAGTTGCGTTGGAAGTTGGGTTCGAAGTTGGGTTGGAAATTGAGTTGGAAGTTGGAATGGAAGTTGGATTAGAAGTTGGGATGGCAGTTGCGTTGGAAGTTGGGTTCGAAGTTGGGTTGGAAATTGAGTTGGAAGTTGGAATGGAAGTTGGATTAGAAGTTGGGATGGCAGTTGCGTTGGAAGTTGGGTTCGAAGTTGGGTTGGAAATTGAGTTGGAAGTTGGAATGGAAGTTGGATTAGAAGTTGGGATGGCAGTTGCGTTGGAAGTTGGGTTCGAAGTTGGGTTGGAAATTGAGTTGGAAGTTGGAATGGAAGTTGGATTAGAAGTTGGGATGGCAGTTGCGTTGGAAGTTGGGTTCGAAGTTGGGTTGGAAATTGAGTTGGAAGTTGGAATGGAAGTTGGATTAGAAGTTGGGATGGCAGTTGCGTTGGAAGTTGGGTTCGAAGTTGGGTTGGAAATTGAGTTGGAAGTTGGAATGGAAGTTGGATTAGAAGTTGGGATGGCAGTTGCGTTGGAAGTTGGGTTCGAAGTTGGGTTGGAAATTGAGTTGGAAGTTGGAATGGAAGTTGGATTAGAAGTTGGGATGGCAGTTGCGTTGGAAGTTGGGTTCGAAGTTGGGTTGGAAATTGAGTTGGAAGTTGGAATGGAAGTTGGATTAGAAGTTGGGATGGCAGTTGCGTTGGAAGTTGGGTTCGAAGTTGGGTTGGAAATTGAGTTGGAAGTTGGAATGGAAGTTGGATTAGAAGTTGGGATGGCAGTTGCGTTGGAAGTTGGGTTCGAAGTTGGGTTGGAAATTGAGTTGGAAGTTGGAATGGAAGTTGGATTAGAAGTTGGGATGGCAGTTGCGTTGGAAGTTGGGTTCGAAGTTGGGTTGGAAATTGAGTTGGAAGTTGGAATGGAAGTTGGATTAGAAGTTGGGATGGCAGTTGCGTTGGAAGTTGGGTTCGAAGTTGGGTTGGAAATTGAGTTGGAAGTTGGAATGGAAGTTGGATTAGAAGTTGGGATGGCAGTTGCGTTGGAAGTTGGGTTCGAAGTTGGGTTGGAAATTGAGTTGGAATTTGGGTTGGAAGTTGGGTTGGAAGTAGGGTTGGAAGTTGGATTGGAAGTTGGGCTGGAAGTTGGGTTGGAAGTTGGGTTGGAAGTTGGGTTGGTAGTTGCGTTGGAAGTTGAGTTTGAAATTGGGATGGAAGTTGAGAAGAAAGTTGGGATGGAGGTTGGGTTGAATGTTGGGTTGGAAGTTGGGTTGGAAGTTGGGTTGGAAGTTGGGTTGGAGATTGAGTTGGAAGTTGGGTTGGAAGTTGGGTTGGAAGTTGGGATGGGAGCTGGGTTGGAAGTTGGAAAGGAAGTTTGGATGGAAGTTAGCTTGGAGGTTGGGTTGGAATTTGGGTTGGAAGTCGGGTTAGACATTGGGTTGGAAGTTGGGTTGGAAGGTGGGTTGGAAGTTGGGTTGGAAGTTCAGTTGGAAGTTGAGTTCGAAGTTGGGATGAAAGTTGGGATGGAAGTTGGGTTGGAGGTTGGTTGGAAGTTGGGTTGGAAGTTGGGTTGGAAGTTAGGTGGAAGTTGGGTTGGAAGTTTGGTTGGAAGTTGGGTTAAAACTTGGGCTCGAAGTTGGGTTGGAAGCTGGGATGGAAGTTGGGATGGATGTTGGATTGGAAATGGGGTTGGAAGTTGGATTGGAAGTTGGGTTAGAAGTTGGATTGGAAGTTGTGTTGAAAGATGGATTGAAAGTTGGGTTGGAAGTTGGGTTAGAAGTTGGGTTGAAAGTTGGGTTGATTGTTGGGTTGGAAGTTGGGTTGGAAGTTGGGTTAAAAGTTGGGTTTGAAGTTGGGTTGGAAGTTAAGTTTTTAGTTGGGTTAAAAGTTGGATTGGAAGTTGGGTTTTACGTTGGGTTGAAAGTTGGATTGGAACTTGTGTTTGAAGTTTGATTGGAAGTTGGGTTGGAAGTTGGGTTGGAAGTTGGGTTGGAAGTTGGGTTGGAAGTTGGGTTGGAAGTTGGGTTGAAAGCTGGTATAAAAGTTCTGATGGAATTTGGATAAGAAGATGGGTTGGAAGTTGGGTTGGAAGGTGGGTTGGAAGTTAGTGTGGAAGTTGGGTTGGAAGTTGGGTTTGAAGTTGGGTTGAAAGTTGGGTTGATTCTTGGGTTGGAAGTTGGGTTGGAAGGTAGATTCAAATTTGGGTTGGAACTTGGGTTGGAAGTTGGGTTGGAATTTGAGTTGGAAGTTGCGTTGGAAGTTGGATTGGAAGTTGGGTTGGAAATTTAGTTGGAAGTTGGGTTGAAAGTTGAGTTCGAAGTTGGGACGGAATTTAAAATTGAAGTTGGATTAGACGTTGGGATGGCAGTTGGGATGGGAGTTGGGTTGGAAGTTGGGTTGGAATTTCGATTGGAAGTTGGGTTGGATGTTGGGTTGGATGTTGGTTTAGAAGCTGGGTTGGAAGTTGGGTTGGAAGTTGGGTTGGAAGTTTGGTTGGAAGCTGGGTTGGAAGTTGGGTTGGAAGTTGGGTTGGAAGTTGGGTTGGAAGTTGGGTTGGAAGTTGATTGGAAGTTGGGTTGGAAGTTGGGTAGGAAGTTAGGTTGGAAGTTGGGTTGGAAGTTGGGTTGGAAGGTGAGCTTGAAATTGGGATGGAAGTTGAGATGGAAGTTGCGATGGAGGTTGGGTTGAAAGTTGGATTGGATGTTGGGTTGGAAGTTGGGTTGGAAGTTGGGTTTGAGATTGGGTTGGAATTTGGATTGGAAGTTGGGTTGGAAGTTGGAATGGGATCTGGGTTGGAAGTTGGAAAGCGAAGTTGGGATGGACGTTGGCTTGGAAGTTGGGTTGAAAATTGGGTTGGAAGTCGGGTTAGACGTTGGGTTGGAAGTTGAGTTGAAAGTTGGGTTGGAAGTTGGGTTGGAAGTTCGGTTGGAAGTTCAGTTGGAAGTTGAGTTCGAAGTTGGGATGGAAGTTGGGATGGAAGTTGGGTAGGATGTTTTGGTTGGAAGTTGGGTTGGAAGTTGGGTTGGAAGTTAGGTGAAAGTTGGGTTGGAAGTTTCGTTGGAAGTTGGGTTGGAAGCTGGGTTGGAAGTTGGGTTGGAAGTTGGGTTGGAAGTTAGGTGAAAGTTGGGTTGGAAGTTTCGTTGGAAGTTGGGTTGGAAGCTGGGTTGGAAGTTGAGTTGAAGCTGGGATGGAAGTTGGGATAGAAGTTCGATTGGATATGGGGTTGGAAGTTGGGTTGGAAGTTGGGTTTGAAGTTGGATTGGAAGTTGGGTTGAAAGTTGGGTTGAAAGCTGGGTTGGAAGTTGGGTTGGAAGTTGGGCTTAAAGTTGGGTTGGAAAATGGGTTGGAAGTTGGGTTGGAAGTTGGGTTGGAAGTTGCGGTGGAAGTTGGGTTGGAAGTTGGGTGGGAAGTTTTGTTAATAGTTTGGTTGAAAGCTGGGTTGAATGTTGGGTTGGAAGTTGGGTTGGATGTTCGGTCGGAAGTTTTGTTGGAAGTTGGGATGGAAGTTAGGATGATAGTTGGGTTGAAAGTTGGTTTGAAGGTTGGTTTGGAAGCTCGGTGGGAAGTTGGGTCGGAAGCTGGGTTGGAAGGTTGGTTGGAGGTTGGGTTGGAAGCTAGGTTGGAAGCTGGATTGGAAGCTGGGTTGAAAGTTTGGTTGGACGTTTGGATAGAAGTTGGGTGAGAAGTTGGGTGAGAAGTTCGGTTCGAAGTTGGGATGGATGTTGTCTTGGAAGTTGGGTTGAAAGCTGGGATGGAAGTCGGGTTGGAAGTTGGGTTAGAAGTTGGAATGCAAGTTGGGTTGGAAGTTGGGTTGGAAGTTGCGTTTGGAGTTGGGTTGGACGTTGCGTTGAAGGTTGGGTCAGAAGTTGGGTTGGAGGCTGGGTTGGAAGTTGGGTTGGAAGTTGGGTTAGAGGTTTTAATTGAAAGTTGGGATGGAAGTTGGGATGGAGGTCGGGTTGGAAGTTGGATCGGAAGTTGGGTTGGAAGTTGGGTTCGAATTTGGGTTGGAAGTTGGGTTGGAAGTTGGGTTAAAAGTTGGGTTGGAAGCTGAGTTGGAAGTTGGGATGGAAGTTGGGATGGAAGTTGGGTTGGAAGTTGGGATGGAAGTTGGGTTATAAGTTGGGTTTGAAGTTGGGTTGAAAGTTAGGTTGGAGATTGGGTTGGAAGTTGGGTTGGAAGTTTGGTTGGAAGTCGGGTTGCATGTTGGGTTGGAAATTGGGTTGGAAGTTTGGTGCGAATTTGAGTTCAAAATTGGGTTTAAAGTTGGGATGGAAGTTACGTTGGAAGTTGGGATGGAAGTTGGGATGGAAGTTGGGTTTGAAGTTGGGTTGGAAAATAGGTTGGAAGACGGCTTAGAATTTGGGCTGGAAGTTGGGTTGGAAGTTGGCTTGGAAGTTGGGTTGGAAGTTTGGTTGGAAGTTGGGTTCGAAGTTGGGTTAGAACTTGGGTTAGAAGATAAATTGGAAGTTGGGTTGGATGTTTGATTGGAAGTTGGGTTGGAAGTTGGGTTGGAAGTTGAGTTCGAAGTTGGAATGGAAGATGGGATGAAAGTTGGGATGAAAGGTCGGATGGAAGTAGGGATGGAATTTGGGTTGAAAGTTGGGTTGAAAGTTGGGTTGGAAGTTAGGTTGGAAGTTGGGCTGGAGATTGGGTTGGAAGTTGGGTTTGAAGTTTGGTTAGAAGTTGGGTTGGAAATTGGGTATGAAGTTGGGTTAGAAGCTGGGTTGGAAAGTGGGTTCGAAGTTGAGTTTGAAGTTGGGGTGGTAGTTGGGATGGAAGTTGCATTGGAAGTTGGGATAGAAGTTGGGATGGAAGTTGGGTTGGAAGTTGGCTTGGAATTTGGGTTGGAAGTTGGGTTGGAAGTTGGGTTAGAAGTTGGGTTGGAAGATGGGTTGGAAGTTGGGTCGGAAGTTGGGTTGGAAGTTGGGTTTGAAGTGAAGGTTGGAAGTTGAGTTTGAAGTTAGGATAGAAGCTGGGATGGAAGTTGGGTTGGAACCTAGAACGGAACTTGGGTTGGAATTTGGGTTGGAAGTTGGGTTGGAAGTTGGGTTGGTAGTTGGGTTGGAGATTGGGTTGGAAGTTGGGTTCGAAGTTGGGTTTTAATTTGGGTTGGAAGTTGGGTTGGAAGTTGGATTAGAAGTTGGGTTGGAAGTTGGGTTGGAATTTGGGTTGGAAGTTGGGTTGGAAGTTGGATTAGAAGTTGGGTTGGAAGTTGGGTTGGAGGTTGGGTTGGAAGTTGGGTTCGAATTTGGGTTAGAAGTTGGGTTGGAAGTTGGGTTAGAGTTGGGTTGGAAGTTGGGTTGGAAATTGGGTTGGAAATTGGGTTGGAAGTTGGATTGGAAGCTGGTATGGAAGTTGTGATGGAATTTGAATTGAAAATTGGGTTGATTGTTGGGTTGGAAGCTGGGTTGGAAGTTGGGTTCAAAGTTGGGTTGGAAATTGGGTTGGAAGAAGGGTAGAAAGTTGAGTTGGAAGTTTCATTGGAATTTGGGTTTGAAGTTGGGTTAGAAGTTGGGATAAAAAATGGGTTGGAAGTTGGGTTCGAAGTTTGTTTGGAAGTTGGGCTGTAAGTTGGGTTGGAAGTTGGGTTGGAATTTGGGTTGGAAGTTGGGTTGGAAGTTGGGTAGGAAGTTGGGTTGGAAGTTGAATTCGAAGTTGGGATGGAAGTTGGGGTGCAAGTTGGGTCGGAAGTTTGTATGGAAGTTGGGATGGAAGTTGGGTTGAAAGTTGGATTGGATTTTCGGTTGGAAGTTAGGTTGGAAGATCGGTTGGGGATTGGGTTTGAAGTTGGGTTGGAAGTTGGGTTGGAAGTTGGGTTCGAAGTTGGGTTGGAAGTTGGGCTGAAAGTTGGGTTGGAAGTTGGTACGGAAGTTGTGATGGAAATTGGATTGGAAGTTGGGTTGGAAGTTGGGTTGGAAGTTGGGTTGGACATTGGGTTGGAAGTTGGGTTGGAATTTGCGTTGGAAGTTGGATTGAAAGTTGGGTTGATTGTTGGGTTAGAAGTTGGGTTGGAAGTTCGGTTAAATGTTGCGTTGGAAGTTGGGTTCAAATTTGGGTTGGAAGTTGAGGTGGAAGTTGCGTTGGAGGTTGGGTTGGAAGTTGCGTTTTAAGTTGGGTTGGAAGTTGGGTTGGAAGTTGTGATGGAGGTTTGGTTGGAAGTTGGGTTGGAAGTTGGGTTGGAAGTTGGGTTGGAAGTTGGGTTGGAAGTTGGGTTGGAAGCTGGTATTGAAGTTCTGATGGAAGTTGGATTGGAAGATGGGTTGGAAGTTGGGTCTGAAGTTGGGTTGGACGTTGGGTTGGAAGTTGGGTTGGAAGTTGGGTTTGAAGTAGGGTTGAAAGTTGGGTTGATTCTTGGGTTGGAAGTTTGATTGAAAGTTGGGTTAAAAGTTGGGTTGGAAGTTGGGTTGGAAGTTGGGTTGGAAGTTGAGTTGGAAGTTGCATTGGAAGTTGGGTTAGAAGTTGAATTGGATGTTGGGTTGGAAGTTGGGTTGAAAGTTGGGTTGGAAGTT